>PVJL010001147.1:0-177123 GCA_004026885.1 Lyroderma lyra | reverse complement strand
CACCATTTGACCCACCAATCCCCCTTCTGGGGTCTACCCAAAAAACCTGAAAACCTTTGTCCGCAAAGACCTATGTACCCCAATGTTCATGGCAGCGCTGTTCACAGTGGCCAAAACATGGAAACAACCAAAGTGCCCTGCGACAGATGACTGGATAAAGCAGCTGTGGTGCATATACACAATGGAATATTACTCAGCTGTAAGAAAAGATGAAATATTGCCATTTGCAACAAAATGGATGGACCTGGAGATCATCATGCTTAGTGAAATAAGCCAGACAGAAAAAACAAAGAACTGAATGACTTCACTCATATGCGGAATATAAAAGTAGATAGATATTAAATTAGTTATTATAATTATATAACAAACATTTAAGAATCTACAGAAAAGATTAAATATGTTAAGGAGAGACATGAAATATATGGTTAAAAATAAACTTCTAGAGATGAACAAAAAAAAAAGAGTAAAGATAAATAGGAAATAGATCAACACTTACAAAGACTTAAACCTAGTTTTGTTTGTTTTTAGGTACTCAGTTAATGGAGATATTTATTCCTGCTAACATTGCTATGGATGTTACTATTATCGTTATTATTTACATAATAAAGTTATAACTGTTGGAATGGCATAGGATGGTTTTAAAAATCTTTTTATTGTGGTAGAAAACACATCATAAAATTTATTCTCTTAACCAGAACATTTTCATCTTCTAGATGAAACTCTATACCCATTAAACACAACTCCCCCTGGCTTTCAACCCTCAGCCTCTAGTAACCACCATTCTCCTTTCTATATTTATTAATTTGACTAATTTGGGTACTCCATATAAGTGGAAACATATAATATTTATCCTTTTGTGATGGGCTTATTTCACTTAGCATAATGCCCCAAAGGTTCATCCGTGTTGTAACATGTGATAGGATTTCCTTCCCTTTTAAGGCTGTATAATATTCTATTATATGTATACACCACACTTTGATTATCCATTCATTTGTAGATGAACATTTGGGTTACTTCTACCTCTTGGCTATTGTGTATAGTGCTACAAATATGGATGTGCAAATATCTCATTGATACACTGCTTTCAGTTCTTTGAATACTTAGAAGTGGGATTGGTGGATCATATAGTAGTTCCATTTAAACATTTTTGAGGAGTTCGCATACTGTTTCCTGGAGTGGTTGCACAATTTTACAATCTACCAACAATGCACAAACATTCCAACTTCTCCACATGCCCACCAATACTTAACTACTTTCTGTGTTTTGGTATGAGTCATCTTCATGGGGGAGGCAATATCTGAATGTAGTTTTGATTCGCATTTCTTTTATGATTAGTGATATTGAGTATGTTTTCATATGCTTGCTGACCATTTGTGCATTACCTTTGGAGAAATATCTATTCAGTGCTTTGCCCATTTTAAAATCGGGTTATTTGATATTTTCGTTGTTGAGTTGTTGGAGTCCTTTATATATTCTGGATATTAACCCCTTATTAGAATTATAATTTATAACTATTTCTTCTCATTCCATGGGTTTCTTTTCACTTTGTTGATTGTGTCCTTTGATGAATGAAAGTTTTAGCGTTTGATGTAGGCCCATTTGTCTATTTTTGCTTTTGTTGTCTGTGCTGAAACCCTATTTAAATCATCCTGGATTATGATGCTCTGACTTACCCTAACTGTTGGAAGGAAAATTCTCTGGAGGATATTAGCATTATCCAGAGCCTGACCTTATCTCTGTGACTTTTACACACTCATAGAACTCAGTGAATATTTGAGTGAAAGAGTTAATGAATGTGGCCTTAAAATCAGAATTCATGTAAGAGCCCAAGGGTGTAGTAGCTGAAATATTCCAAGTACTTTGGAGGTCATTGTCTCTATAAGATGTTCCCTCCAACCATATTTTCCTTCAACCATTTTTTCGTAATTATCAGGCAATAATTACATAATGACGTAATTACAGTAGCCCCTCTTCTCCCCCCTCGGTTTTGCTTTCCACTGGTTCAGTTACCCACAGTCAACTGCAGTCCTAAAATATTAAATGGAAAATTTCAGAAATAAACAATTCAATATTTTGAGAGACAGAGAGAGAGACTACATTCACATAACTGTATTACAATATATTGTTATGATTATTCTATTTTATATGGCGTTGTTAATCTCTTGCTGTGCCTGACTTATAAATTAAACCTTATCATGGGTATGTGTGTACAGGAAAATAATTGTATACAAGGGCTGTCCAGAAAGTATCCAGCCATGCAATATAAAACAATAGAGGTATTTATGGCTTCATTGTTTCCAGACAGCCCTCAGGTATTGGATTCGGTATTATCTGCAGATTTAGCCACCCACAGGGGATCTTGGAAGGTATCCCCTGCACATAACATAGGGACTACTATGTAGGTTACTTCCAGACCCCGGCTGCCAGGGTTCTCCTGGTTCTCGGCCCATGTAATTCCCACCATACCCTCTTCTCTGATTAACTACACTTACTCTTTTGTTTATATACAATGGAAGTATTTAACTTATTTATTTATTTTTGTATGTGGGTAGTTCCCTGGCTGGGAATCGAACCCAGGCCGCAGCATTGACAGTGCTGAAGCCTAGCCGCTACACCACCAGGGAACTCCTAACTTATTTATTTAATGTGTGTGCATGTAATGGATGCCCTAAGCAGCTATCTCAGTCATGTAGCTGGTGCCTGGTGGGCAGGTGATCATGCCTTTCTCCATCCAGAACTTTGTGTAGGGCTATGAAAAAGCAGGTGCTCCAAGAGGAGATAACAGCTGGAATTCCTTTGTGTTCAGTAGGACCATCAAACACAAGCTGCAACTAATAAGAAGGTCTGAGAGTACTTCAGTTCACCTCCTCTGAAAAATCTTCCTCACCACATTATTCAGCTGGCTTTATCCCCTGAACCCCAGCTATCCAAAGGCCATCTAAGGTCCACCCAGGACCACAATGCACTGGGGGACTTTGAGCCAAGAGGCTGGAACTGTTTGACCCAAAGCCCTCTTGGATGTGATATGGGAAGGGATTAAAAGGAAGGCCAAGTTAGAGATCTTCAGGCTTTTTCCTAAGACACAGAGATGGTAGGTAGTGTGCAGAAACATCTACAAAGGCGTTTGTTTTCATAACTGGACCGTGACTGATTCACCACATGTAAGTACCTTCCTTATTTGTTGACATGTTTATCATTGGTGTCTCCCCCGCCCTCCTCTGCAATGCAAGCTCCCTGGGCACAGGGACTTGCTTTGTTTACTGCCTTACCCCTGATACTCAAAGCGCTGCCTGGCACATACTAGGCACTCAGTAAATATTATTTAAACAAGGAATTGGCTCAGGTATTGAAACAATGGGACACTCCTAGCATTCCCAGGAACAGGTGGGAGCTACTGTCGGGAAAGTGATGATTACATGGGCACAAAGGAGATGAGAACAAGGATCAAAGTTTATTGGGACTAGGAAATTAGCTATTGCCATGGCAAAATGACGATGAGGTGCTCGGCCAGTTTTCTTTTCTTGACATCTGGGGGAGCAGTAAGTCATGGTCAACTCCAATCAGTGTCATTGGACCTCTGAGCCATCTCATACTTCTGAAAAGGGCACCATGGAATCCCTAGGCCCTAAACAAAGTCCTGGGGAGCTGTGCAAATGGCCTAGGGGAGTATCCATCACTGGCATCTCCTCTGTTGCTCACATCAGAGCCCTGCAAATCCTCTGTTGTGGTGGGGAGTGACAGCTTGCATTTGAACTTGCTGCTTTTCCTGAAGTTTAAAATCTATACATCCAACTTCTTGTCCTAGAATTTATAAAGTCAAGTGAACATAGACGTTCCTGTAACCCTTGATGTCCTTAAACTTGTTGCTCCTCAGATTAGCTTGGATTTGCCTTTGACCACTCTTGAAGGGGACAGTCTTTAGAGTGATGCTGGCCTTGTGTTGGGGTTTGAAGACTCCAATTCTGCAGCAGAGAAAGGAGAATTTCAAAAAAACATAAGCATTATGATCATCCCAAGCCCTTTTCCACTCAGCAAGCTGGTCTCCCCTTTCTCAATGTTCTCAGTCTTGTGTGGGAGTGTGTCCAAGAAGAATAGCACTGGCCCCAGGATAAAATGGGAGTGAAAGCTGAGCACCCCTAGCACTCACAAGACTCTCTGCTGCTTCTTGAAGAGACCACTTCCTTCCACTGTCAGCACACAGTCTGCAACCTGCTCCAAGAGGGGGTTTGAAAATATCACCTGAATGGAGAGTGGCTGGTTCACAACAGCTGTTCCTAGAACCTAAACAGAGAAATCCAGAGGAGAAGAAAAAGCAAAGAATTATTCTCATTCTCCAATTCACCACACTTCCATGGAGGGCACTTTTCCCTAGATCTGTTTCCTTAAAGAGCTGGACTTCCACAGGCTGTGTTTTTCCAACTATGAGTTAAAACCAACTTAATTGGTTGTCATTAGTGTTTTTATAAAATGAAATAGAAGAAAATATCAGTGTATATCACACAAGATATTGTTATGTGAAACTTCTTCATTTATACATGTATGGATGTTTGCGTAAAATATTTCACATGACTCGACCCAGCATATGGAAAAGTCTGATGAATTGGGAGTCTCCGGTGATATTTCCTCTGCTCTGAGGATTACATCCAAGTGTGAAATAATCACGAGCCCCCAAAGGATTCTCATGCACAATTTGAGTAGATAGAATCTTCTTTGGCACTTTTTGTTCATTTCTTCTGATTGCAATTCCACCCCACCCCTTTCCTTCCTCTTATCACAACTGGTTAATTTCTTTTCCCACCAGCGTAGAGCTCAGTCCAGGTTGTAGGGAAGTAGCCTCCAGAAACATCAAGGCACTTTCGGAGACCCTTCCTAAAACAGATTCCGGTGGCTGGGCGTGCCAGATGCCCCCCACCAGGGGGCACCACAGGCTCACTTGGCAGGGCCCAGGAGGCTACTCGGCCTTAGGGAGACAGCACTGAAAGGAAGGGACCCGTGATGTCCTCCCACTCAGAGGACCACAGAACATCAGAGCAGGAGGTGTCCTCAGAAGCCATCTAATCTAATCCTCTCATTCGACAGAAGCAGAGGCCCAGGACCTTGTCCAAGGATGCACAGTCTGAGTATGCCAAATCAAACCTGAGCTGCTCTGCAGGCAGGGCTCTCCCCCTACTCAGGTCCCTCCCATTGGAGCTCATGAGGAAGGCCAAACAGTGATGGCCCAGCACAAGAGAGGGACCTCTCCGTGGCTGCTGCTCAAGGTCCACCCATAAGGCCTCTAATGGTGCGGAAGGATGCAGACCCCACCCCTGTTTTTAGATAAACCTCCTGATCCAGGTGGGAGGAATCTGGAAGCACCAGAAAAGACTGAGGAAAGAAGGAGCTGCTCTCCTGAGCAGGCTCTCAGGGGACTCCCCCTGCTACCAGCTGATCCCAAGGGGCCCCAGGCCACTTGCAGGGCTCTTGCCTACATTGATCATGATGGCAGGATAGGTTAAGGTGATGATCTTGTCCACCAGGATCTTCTCGGGACTGTTCTTCTCTTCTCCCAGGGCACTGATGCGGATCAGCTTGTCTTCTGACAGGTACTGGCTGTACTGGGAATAGGGGATTTGGCAGGAATGGGTCTTTGCTGGGGAGAGAGCACAAGAGTGAGGTGAGGCTGGCTGGGGAAATCAGCTGGGCCTACTGGATCTGGGGACGCTTCTATCGCGAGGAGGAAGCCAACATACACTGAGCCCCAGTGGAGCGGGTACCAGGTTTGCAGATGGAGGGACTGAGAAGTGAAAGGGCTTGCCCAAGGTCATTCTGCTGGTGAATGGGTGAGCTGGGACTCTAACCAAAGTCTGGATGAGTCCAAACCTCAGACTCCCCCCCCCCCAACTACACCAGGCTGTGTCCTTGAGGTAGTAAAGGAAGGGTAGGAGAAGTGAGAGGGAAGGAGGGAAGGGGAGGACCAGGAAGACTGGTGTCCCACGGATCTGTCCCCCAGAACCCCTGTTGGCTGCCTTGACCACACTGGCATCTCCATAACCCACTCTGTGCACACAGAGCCCCTGGGCCCATAGCCAGAGCCCGTACCTTCTTCAGGAGAGAGAGTGATGAAGGCTGTGTCCTGCCAGAATGGGCACAGGGGGGTGCCATCATGCAGCAGAGACTGGGCGCTCAGGTTCACTTTGAGGTCCTTGAACTGGAGTGACATGTTGAGGGCCAGCAGGACAAATCTTATGTCCTGGCCCATGTTGGGCGGGTCGAGTAGCTGGAATTTCAGGGAGACATGGATAATATCACTGGGCCGAAGGGCAGGTGTGCGCAGGCTCCGCGATCTGTCCTGGCTCAACGGCATGGGCCTGGGAGGTGGCAAGTCTGCTTGGTAGGGACCTTGGGACCTTTCAATCTTCAACTTCTGAAGAGCCTTCAGAAACACCTGCCTCTCTTGGGGAGTACCTGGGAGAGCAGAGACAGCACCAGCTGTGAGCCAGTCTGACCCAGTGACTGAGCCGGGGCTGGAAATCCTTCCCAATGGCCCCACCAACACTGCAGGGTGTTAAAACCCTCGTCTCCAGCAACAAGCACTCCCTACAGTTCGCCAGGTGCTTTCGAAGTGTCAGGCTCTGCTGAGCACTTCACTCCTTTCATCTTCATATCAGCCATAAGAGAGATGTGTTGTTGTTGTTGTTGTTGTTGTTGTTAATTATTCCACACATGGATGTAGAAAATGGTGCTCAGAGAGGTCATGTCAGTGGCACAAGTCACACAACTTGCAAGGGGCAGAGTTCAGGTGGAAACCAAATCCACCTGACATGAAAAGTCTGTGCTCACGGCCACCACTAGACTATCCTGCCTTCACCATGGGAAAGATGGCCCACAGATGTGGAGAATAAGCCTCTTAAAGACAACAGGGCATGGTGTAATTTCCCGTTCCAGAACCAAATTATGGGTCAGATGTAGACTAATTCATGGACATTGAGAAACTGTGAACACAGTGGGGAAATAAAAAAAAAAAAGAGGACATGCAGTCAAGCTGATTCCCAGAGTGCCCAGACCTCAGTCCTGGGGAGGTGTTGCGGCCAGGATGTGCGGGAATACTCACCAGGCTTCCCTAATATTCACAGCAACTGGCTTTACTGAGCGCTTGCTGCCCCCAGGGCCCGGCCCCACGCCTTCAGTGCATCCCCACGACCACCCCAGGCAGAGGCCACTTTTGTCCCCTCATTCTGGGAGGTTATTCTAACCTCTGTTCCAGGCAGAAGGGGATCCTGAGACACTGGCTTCGGTAAGAGTAGACCCAGGGAGATGTGGATCCGATTTAACTCATCTGTGGGCTGTTTCACCCCCAGGTCCTGTCAGGCTGGGCAGAGGGAGATGGAATACTGCCTAACTCAGCAGCACCCTCAGACTCACCAGTATACAGCTCTGAACCTCCCAAGTTCACAGAAGAACCACATGGACTTTGAAGCAAATGGTATCAGTGTCCCATCCACATCTCCTTGGTATTTGCCATTTCGGTGCCACCTGCCTTAATTTCAAACTCCGGCACCTGCTACTACTATTCTTTGTCTGAGGCCATCTATGCCATCAGAGGTGACTCTGCCCGTGCATGGGGTAAGACAAAAGTGCTAGGGCATTTACACCTGCTAGGAGCAGCCCTCACGCCCTGGCCAACAGAAGTGGAATAAATAGCCTAGCTCCCTTGCCTCTTCAGTGGGATAAACCTGTGGTGTGGTTCTACACTTTACACCAAGCTTGTCCAACCTGCAGCCCAGGACAGCTTTGAATGTGGCTCAACACAAATTCATAAACTTTCTTAAAACATGACAAAAATTATGCGAGGACCAAGTTCTTAGCTCATCGGCTATCGTTAGTGTCAGTGCATTTTATGTGTGGCCCAAGACAATTCTTCCAATGTGGCCCAGGGAAGCCAAAGGACTAGACACACTTGCTTTATACCGAATTGCTGATAGGGTGGTCAGATTTAGCAAATGAAAATACAGGGCCATTTAATTTGAATTTCAGATGGACAACAAACAATGCGGACATGGTTAGACTAAAACATTATTCATCCTATATTTTCCCTGGCAACCCTACTGGCAGTTTCCCAGCAGGCCTGAGCCCCAGCTGCCCACGGCACTAACAGGTTTGATGGGACACCCCGCACTGGCTGGCTCATTCTCCTTCCTTTGGGTAGATCCTTGCCTCGGGATCTGTTTCTGGGCATCCCGACCAGGGTAATCCCTGAGTGGGTGGGGTTGGAGGGGGTGAAGGGCAATCCAGCTGGGCTGTGTTCAGTGCTTGCCGCTTGCTGTGTAGCACCCTCCCAGGCTTGAATTCTGGAGCTTCACGGTGTTGGTCCATAGGGACAAACAGATACCCACTTGTAGGCATTCCCAGCAACTGCTCAGCTACCCCCCTCACCCATCCTCACACATTCCTGATCTGCCCCTGCTCAGATCCTGCCTCTCACTCTGCTCCTGGCCCTCAGACTGGAATTTTTGGCTTGGTTCCCTGGTGGTTGGTCTTCCTCAATTTCCAGGAATCAGTCCACACCTAACTAACTCGGCTGTCCCTGTGCCCCTGCTGACTTGGGCAACAAGCCCGTGTCAGGTCTCCCACCTCTCAGAACCATCCTCTGCAGGGTGTGGGCATGGGAGTGAATATTTGGCCTTACATCAGCGTCTGTGCTGGCTGGGAGTCTGGCCTGTCCTCCAAACCCACAATAAAACCCAGTGAATTAAACAATAAGTTAAATAAAATTAGTTTAATTAATAGGAGAGAGTTTACTAAATCCCTGCTATCTTCAGTGGGAGACTACCCTGGGGAAGGCAGGGAAAGGACCTCATGTACTGTTGGTGAGATGCATGTCGATGGCTCCATGATCAATGTGAACATCTGGGTGCCCACTGGCCTGTGGTACATGGGGTGGCGATTGGCATAAGGAAGCAAGGTAGCAGGGACACCTCAACTGGGACCTTAAAACGGAAGGGCTGAGGAGACAGTGGACCTGGGTCCTGCCCTGCAGACACCCTCTGGCTCCCCAGAAGCTGCCCCAGCTGACTGAGAGGCTCCCTGGGGTAGGGAGAAGGTGCCCACAGGATGCGTGCTCTAAGCAGGACTGGCTTGGTCATACCTTCTTCATACTTGTAGTTCTCTGTGATGTCATCCCGTTCATCGCTCTGGATGCTCTTAGTGCTAATGAAATTGCCAACAGAATTCGTGTCCCGGTGAAGTCTCTGCTCCTTCCCTCCATGGACAAGCCAGGATACACAGTCAGCATTCACCATGGAAAAGACAAAGGCTGTGTCGTAGCTCAGATCCACCTCTCCCTCTTTGATGGCGTGGACGGAAGCAGGGCCACAGCAGTAGAAGCCTGAAGGAGGACACAAGAGCTACGATGGGCCATTGCTGCAGGGACAGGGGCCGTGTCCGTGGCAGTGGGTTCTGGCTTCCTTCTGGAGAGCCTCACCGTTGCTTGTCTCCTGAGGCGTGGCATCCAGCACCTGCCAGCCTCCGTATCCGGGAGGGAGGTCTTTTCGGACCATCCAGCACTCATTCCAGACGTGGAAATTCCTGAGGAAGAAGCCAGAGGAGCAGGTGTCAGGCGAAGCTAAGGGAGAGTTTGTAGTGCTTATGTTGCTTCTGGAGCAAGACAGGGGAGGGTGAGCCCATGGGTTGCCAGGTAGAAAGGCAAACTCAGTGCACCCCAGGCCTTCCAACCTCTGGGGGTGAGTGGTGACAGCTCTTCTTCCTGTGAGCCTCAACTTGCCCTAAAAGGAGATTTCCGCCTTTTGTGAAAAGAGAATGAAGGCTTCCAGAGCCAACTGAAGTGAAAAGTCCTTCCCTCTCTCTCAAAAAAGGTCCCCGTGGCCCCTTCCTGTGTGTGCTGCTGACTCATAGAGAGGCAACTGCAGTCTTTGTGTCTGGAGGTGAGACTTCAGGCCCCCCTGTGGTTACAGTCTGAGTACTAAATGAAGGTGACAAAGAGGAAAACCTCACCCACGGCACAGAACTCTTGTGATATGAGGATTCTAGACTCAAAATCGTTCTTTTTGTATCCAGCTGTGTCCCAGCCCAGGTTTGGGGATACCAAACCCTGGGGCTGGAGAATGTGGGGGTGGAGGTGTGAGAGGGCAGGAGGCTCACGGGCACAGTCCTACCCTACTTCCTGTTGGAGGGGTTTGCACTACAAGGAGACTGAGAGGTTATCTCTCACCAGACAGTGTCCTTCTTATTCTCCAAAATCCTGCCCGTGTTGTCGTAATACTCATCTATGATCAGGTTTCCGTCTGTGTCGTGCCCAGAGTTAAAGTTGGTGATCACGCGGGTGGGGACCCCCAGGCATCTCATCACTGAAAAACAGGGAGAAAATCATTTGTGGGCTGTGGATTTAGGAGTTCTATGGATTCCTGGACGTCGGGCCCTGGGCCCAGGGAAGTCATTCATTTGCCACCTTCCAGGCCAAGCAGGAACCGTATGGGGCGCTGGGTCCCTCCCCACCTTCCTGAGTTCCTGTCCCTGCAGCTCACAGAAGAGGCATGGGCCCCGTTCCTGGGCCAGCTGCACAGGAAAGGCACGCCTCCTCTGCCCAGACTCCGTGGCCTGACTGGGTCTCACTTCTCTCCCGGCCATCAATCTCCGTCTTCAAGCCAAATGGCTGGACTGCTGCCCTTCCTGTGGTAAGGACAATTAGCTGAGAACATCAGATTCCTAGGCAGAGTTCTGTGGCTTGGATTCCCCTTTCTCTGTGGGTGTATTGCCTTGGAAGCTTCTCAAGGAAAGCATCACAAAGCCAGCCATTAAGGGAAGGAAACTGTGTAACAAAGCCTAGAAAAATGCCTCTCTCCCTGGGGAGAGATTCCGGGAAGGAGCTAGAATGTTGTCTTTATTTCTGAAGGAGCATTTCTTCTCTTTGCCAGTCAACTTTTTTTCTTTGTCCTCTGCCATAGTTTCCCACCTCTGCACTCTTTTAAGAACAACAATATCCCCCAGCCCATCCTACCACCAATGACCCGGGGATCTCTGTCCCCTCAACATTGACAGCCCACCCAATTCAATCATAATCATAATCATAATAGTCATAACCATAATAACATCTAATAGGCATGATGCTGTTTTACATACATTGTCATTTTTTTAAATGTTCATAAATTTTAGTTCAAATACTATTTATAGTAAACATTTAATTGCTAACAGATTTTACTTTAGGCTTCTTTTTGTACTTTGCTGCAAAGCTTCTCTCCAGGCCCGGATGTGGATACACCCCTGGATATAGCCCAGGCCAGGAAGCAGAGAAGCCCAAAGGGGAAAGTGGAGTTCTCCAGGTCTGCACAGGACCAAGGGATGAGGGGAGGGAGTGCGCAGAGCTGACAAGTGAGCTGTAGGTGGAGGTGACACAGGACAGCCTCAGGGGGGAGGGTGAAGGTTGAAAGAGATGCCATTGCCTTCAGTGGTGTGACGGGAATGAGGCAAGAGTATTCAAGTGACTCAGGAGAGTTACATGAACTAGGATTTATGCTAAAATTACAGTCAGGAGGGTGGATAACCCTTACAGTAATAAGAGAACGTGCCAGGGAGGGGTAGGCAGGGATAATAAGGAGTAAGCCTCTGTCCTTCACCCTGATTGATGAATTCATGAACACCCAGTTGAAGTGTCAATGGTGGTGCCAACTCCAGCTCAACATGGCTGAATGAGCACAGAGTAGATGCTCATTAAATCGATGTTGAATTGAGTTGTCATTAACCGCGAACGAGGTTTCTGCAGACTATCACTTCCGATGTCACAGTTTGACATGAGACTCAGCCAACTGTCGTTGATAATTTTATGGGACCTGAGTCCTTCATAAAAGAAAAACCCCTAATGGAGTGTGTTTGTGTGTGTGCGCACACAGGCATGCACACTCGCAACAGTGATTCTTGGACAAAAGTGGACAAGATCTCAGAGTTGGGCAAGAACTGAAGAGTTCCCAAGGTGTATTACACAAAACCACACTCTCAGCATGAATTATGTCTCTTCACTTAGCCACTCAGGACTTATCTAGGCAGGAAGTTAAATGCAGAGTACACAAAAATGAAAGGCATTCCTGCCCTTGCAGAGCGCAGCTTCGCGTCTTAACTGGAGGTGCACACTGTCCTGCTGGTGTAGTACAGCACGGGGTCTGTTTCAGGACTGTCTGGGAAGGCTTCTCATCAGTCCTTCCCCTCCACCACCACCCCTGCCTCTTCAGGTGGAAATGGAGCTCCAATTTTAGGAGAGAAATCAGCGGAAAAGTAGAATTCAATTTATTCATTTATCAAAATTCGTTGATTGAAATTCATTTGCTACCATGCTGAAGAATACTGTCAAAGCCCCAGCTAATGGAGTCTAAGTAATTGCATCTAAATGTGATGTGTTTGTTTTTTTTTTTTTTTAATGTGATGATTTTTAACATCTTTTCATTCTCCCTAGATGCACTAAGCTTCCAGGCGGTAAAAGTATCAGTTCCTGTTCCTCCTCCCATGCCTCTTATTGTCCCCAACAACAAGGTGGTTATGTGGCTTTGGTTTTTCAGATAAGTCATCAGGAAGTCATGTTTGAACTATTCCCCTTTGTCTGCAGTGACAATGAAACCTAACATGGCTCTAACAAAATAAAGCCTACTTTTAAAAACAATACAGGCATGCATGATGCAAGAAAGCATGGTCCATAATTAGGAAAAGTGTCCATCAATAGAACTAGTTCCAGAAATGAGAGATAATAGAATTAGCTGACAAGAACCTTAAAACTGCTATTTTAAATACTATAAATATGCTCAAGGAAATAAAGGAAAACACGAATATAATAAGAAAAATGGACGATATAAAAAATACCCAGTGGAACATCTAAAGATGAAAAACACAATCTATAAAACAAAAAAACTGGACAAAATATTGCACAAAGATAACAATATACATTTCTGTAAAAACACATTCAAATACCATGTTACATATTAAACACATCAAAATGTTTTCCTATCACGGGAAGAGATGAATAGATATGTTTATGAGATAAATGGGGGGAAATCAATTAATTAGTTAATTAAGTAATTATTTAAAAGGGGGGCCTGAAGCAGACTTATGATAAATGCCGTGACATGAGGAATATGAGTAAGTTAATCCTAAACACTCCAGAAAACAAAGGAAGGAAATAAAGTAAAAAGATGGTAGAGAGGATAGGGAACGGAAATATGAGAGATGTCTAGAAACACCTTTTAAAGCAAGAGCCAGCCAGACCTTTGGAGCCTAAAAGGCGGAGATTAAAACAGTATCAGACTAATTATAATAGTTAATTAACACTTACGTAAAAGTAACCACGTGCCAGGCATTTTGCTAAGCGCTTGCCACATAGTAACTCACAACCCTGTGAGGGAACATTCCATATAAATCCCTGATGTCTAATAAATCAGTAGAGAATAATGGCATATTTGTGTTTGAGCCAAAGTTTGAAGCAAAATAACCCACCAGGGCCTTGGCTGAGGAGAAAGGGCTCCGTAAAAACGCCAGAGAACAAGAGCCATTGTACTGAAATGAAGATAACGAAGTACATTATAGAGGCGCTTATGCAAACAGGTAAGAAGAAGTCTTAGATTAGTCATGGGGGAAGAGAGGAGGGCCCAGCCTCCTCATCTCCACGCCATTTCCCACCAGACTCCGGGCCCAGGGCCTTACTTTGCAGAGGAAGGGATGACACCCCATAGATCTGCTCACCGTCACATGTTTGAGTCTTCCCACCCTCAGTCCCCCACTTCTGCCCCCACACCCACCCATGCAATTGTGGGCAGGAGCTGACCAAGGCCAGGCACATGCCCAGGACGCCCGGCTTTATAAAACAACAACAACAACAAACTTCATGGAGATAATTCACATATCATAAAATTCACCCTTTCAGAGTGTGCAGTTTAGGATTTGGTAGTATGTCCACAGGTTGTACAACAATCCCCATTATTTAATCCCAGAACAGTTTATCACCTCAAATAGAAACTCCATGCCCACCAGAAGTCACTTTCATTCTCCCCTGCCCCCAGCCCTAGGCAACCACTGATCTACTCTCTGTCTCTGTGAATTTGCCTGTTCTGCACATTCCACACGTATGGAATCATACAATAAGTTGGTTTTTGGACACCTGGCTTTAGGGAGAACGTTCAGGCAACATGACATGACTGTCCCTTCTCTTCCCTTGTTGCAGTCCACGGCTTCCAGACTACTTCACAGAACTCAGCTGTAAGAGCTGCGAGTCCTGACCTTGTCTCAAGGAGGGGATGGCCAGAACAGGAAAGGCCTGATGACTGAGAGCTGTGGGGTAGTGAGTGCTGAGCATAGGAGGGGTAGGGCAGGGATTTCTCTGATATTCCCAAAGTAACAGCCAACTAAATGGATGTCAAGGAAACAGCCCATCCAAAAATTAAAACATTATCTTTGATGCATCCAAAGCCTTGTTTTTGTGATTTTGCTTTAGGAAGTCTGAATCAATATCTTGACATTAAAAGGCAATACAAGGAAGCAGAACTGCTAGGGGAAGAATGTACTCCTGAGTCAGACAAGAGTCACTTGGTTACTTTAAGCCTCAGTTTTCTCTTGGTAAAGTGATGGTAATGATATCTACTTTGCAGGTGGTGGTGAGGATTAGAAAGAGTGAAAATGCCCAGTGTGTGCCTGAAGCACCACGGGTGCTGGATAAATGGCAGCTGCTAGTGATGTTTGCGCAGCATAAAGCCTAGTGGTTAGAGCCAACCAGACCTGGACATAAGATTGGCTGCACCACTCAATTTCCTCATCTGCAAAATTGAGATGAGGATAGAACTTATGTCATAAGGTCATTTGGGGGATCAAAAGAAGTGATCCTAGCTAATACTGAACACTTACTGTAGCCAGGCTCTATTCTAAGCATTCTCTAAGCATTCAAATCCTTTCAGTAACCCTATGAGGTAAGTACTATTATTTTTCCCATCATACAGCAGAAGACACTGAGGCACATGTAAAGTGACCTACCTAAGGTTACTCAACCCGCTGATGGTAGTGCTGATATTAGAACCTAAGCAGTCTACCTCCTCGGCCCACATGTTTCATCATTACTGTAAGCTGTTGAGGTTTTAGCACAGTTCCTGGCACAGAGGATATCCTCAATATAAACATCAACTATTGTGATTATGAAATCATCATCATCATCATCATCATCAACATTATCATCATCATGCTTTGGCAGCTGAATTGGATTAAGGAGTTTGCTAAACCCCTAACTTTTAGTGGAGGATAGAGACTGGGTCTTAACTAACTTTGTATCCAAAAGTATTTGAAGTGCAGTGCCTAGCATAGAATAAGGACTCAGTGTTGCTGGATAAATGAAGAGTTTTTAGAACTGATATATTTATTGATATATAATATGGTAGTCCTTTTGGGGAAGGCTGGTACTGAGTTGCAGTTGGACCAGCCCAATTTGACCCACTTTGCCCAACCCTGCTTCTCAGGTCACTAAAGGGCCATGATTCTCATAAACAGTTTAATTGGTTTGCTTTTGTTGCATAATCTGCATTCACTGGCTCCACCTCTGTCATCACCCAGTTCCAGACAACCACACCCAAACCTCTGGCCCTCTCCGTCTACACACACAGACACCTGGCCCATTAGACTAGGTAAGTTTTTTCATGCCCAGGAAGGTTCCCTCTCTATCATGCACAAGATCAATCCATTCTCTGTCAATCTTATGCCTCCTCCCTGGATGACTCAGACATCCCAGTTCACTCATATGTCCATGACTCTGGGTATCAAAGCTGTCAAATTCCTGATTTCTTATAAAACAAACAAACAAACCAGGAATTCTTTGAGGAATCAAAGCATCCAACTCAAAATGGGGCTGTGCATCTGCAGGAAAGGTCATAGGAGAGGACAACAGCAACCTGAGCTACAGCGGGGTAAGAGGGGCTCCTCAGCCAATATCCTGGACACGGTGATGGGCAGCTGCTGATCTGGACTTCAGCCCCTACAGATCCCTAGCCCCCATATTGGGTATCCCTGGGATCTGGGTGGGGCATAAGCTTTAAAAGAGAAGGACCCATAGGACTTCCTCCTCATCAACTTGTATGGTCACCCTCTGTAGATGGTGACAGAAACTTCCTTGTGTCCTTGAGCAGAGGCCTGCCCTTTGTTCAGCAGCCCAGGACTCTCTAGGTTTCCTCTAAGAGCCTGGAGCTGGACCCAGCACACACATGCACCCAGCCTGCACTGCCTTATAGGAAATTTCTACACAAAAGGCCTCAGTCCTCTATAGACACCAAGTTGTGGGCAGATCTGGCCTCCCTGGATTGGACTAGAGAGTGCTGTGAGTGAAAGCCATACTTGGCCTTTTGCCCCAGGTAACAATAACAACTCTGTGATTGTGGCCTGGTCAGACATCCCTAGATGCGTGCCAAGAAGCTGAGAGCTGGCCTAGGCATGAGGGGCGGAATGAGCGTGAGGGCCAGGGGCAAGAGTTTGGTCCTGGATGAGGCAGAAGTCTCTTCCTGCTAACTCCAGCGTCTACTCATTTCCAGGTTTCAGTTTCCTTAAGATTCACACCCCACTTCCTTCTATTTGCTCCTCTTGCCACATGCAAATCAACCACTATTTGCCTTCTTTTTCCTATAGCTATATTTTAGCTTTTCTTGTACTTATGTTGCATCCACTCCATATCTGAAAAAAGATCTCCCATTCTCCCCCACCTGCTGACCTGAGCCAGGCCTCTAAGCCTCTGAACTTGTGCCGACTCCAAATTCAAGGTCACCATAGTTCGGCTGCCATCATGCTCTGGTCCCATGCCCCTGCTCAGATGCATATTTCCCTTTCATGTGACCATTGTCTGTGCTGTTTTCTAATTACCTAGCCTGTCATCTCATTCCTATCATGCACTGGACAATTTCTGGCCAGGTTTCTAGAAATATTCTGTTAGATTGTTCATGCTCAGAAGGGAAGGTGCCAGGTTCTGGGAAGTGTGTGATTTCTACCTCAGAACCATCCCCTGAAATAAACCCAGATATGTGAAGCCTGAAGTTAGAAGTTAGTGATGAAACATTTTTGCTGGAAAGGGCTTCCTTCCAAATGTCCCTTGGTGGGAACTGTGTTAGCTTGGGACAACAATTATTTTAAGGGCTAATACATGAGCCATTGCACATTTTCATATTTTTTACGGGACCATTCTACTCCCTACCTGTGCACATGATGGCTGCAAAGACCCAGCACTGGCCGTAGCGCACTGGTTGGCAGCCTGTGGCATGCCACTGTTTCAGGATGGCCACGCTGCCAGTCCACTCTGCAGGGTTGATGCCATCTGAGTAATCCTCACACCATTTTCCATTGAGCACCCCATTGTCATCATTGCTGTTGATCTGAAGAGAAGCCATGTATAGAAAAATTAGAAGAATCCTTTTCCTCAACAATGATGTGAAATGTGGGCTGCCTTGCAAGGCCCATGAGCCTGAGACAGAGACTCTGATCTCATTTTTCGTAGGAACTTCCAGACCTGCTGGAGAAGGGTCAGGGTAGGAAGCTGGCTATTCTGACATGTGCTCCACTGCTAATTAGTTTATTATTCTATTTCTACACGCCCTCTTAATCCCCATCAGCTCATCCCCTGCAAAGCTAGAGCTTGACTCTGAGACCTTTTGAAAATACATACTTCCAAGCAAAGGAAATTTAGAAACAATAAGACCATTTCACAAACCAGAGCTACACTCAGGCTTTCCCAAAACGCGCAATTTGGAATTAATAGACAAAAAGGCCCACACCCAGGTATTTCAGAGCTCAGTTGAGAAAACCTGTTAGCCGCATTCTTTTGAGTCTTATCCAAAATAGCTTTTGCAAGAGGCCCTGTTCTTCTCGAGGTTTCATTTCCTCATTGCAGGGGGCAACTGTGAGTGGGCTGGGCTTCCCTGGCACAGCTTCCTCCCTCCCTGGACACATGCTGGGTGGGCAAAGGCAGACCCAACCTCACCATGGCACACACCACTCTGCTGACGTAGACGGGGCTTCCACGCAGGGCACAATCCTTGGCTGGGTCAATCTGGAAGTTCAGGCTCCTGTCTAGCAGCTCCAGGCAGATGTCTATGATATTCTCTTCAAACTGCAAGAGGAGGTGCAGAGAGGCAAGGCATCCATGCTTGGCATGTGTAGATATGGAAAGACATACATGAGCCGTCTTGCCCAGCTCTCCAATGGAGTGTATACAAACTCATTTGGAAGGTAACTATGTCCAGTAGGACAGCCATAAACTACCACCCAGGCAGATGCAGGGTCCCAAAGCTCTGAGGTCACAACTCACCCTGTTTGTATGTCCTGAATGTAAAATCCCTGGGGTTTTTTTCCCAATGTGCCTGACTGGCTGAAAAGTCTGTTTCTCCTTCTTCTCTCCTCAATCCCCACACTCTTGTTGCTTATGGAATGTTCTTGCTAAAACCACATTGCCTCTTCTTCCACCCCCACCTGCAGACCCAGCTCATCATTGGCAGCTACTGCTGAGGTGAGGGTGCCAACTTGCCATGTTGCCTATAGACTGACTAATGGCATGTTGGTTATGGAAACTTCCCACCCAAGGCAGGCTGACTCCTGTCCTTCAGGCTGGGTATGAATGCCATTTCTTCTGAGGCATTTGCTAAGCCCGAGCCTGGTTTAGTTCAGTAGTCCTGGCTATGTCTATACTCATCAGACTCAGTTATAATGATGTAGCCAAAGTCTGTCTTCCCTGCCTGAGTGTATGCTCTGTCTTTCTCCAGCTCTTCTCACAACTCTCCACCTGACATAGTGCCCAGCACACAGCAGGGACTCTGCATCTTGGTTGAATGAGAGTAATTGAATGCATTTATTCCATAACACTGGGAGATAAACAGAGTTAGGAATCATCTCTGACCCATTTTCATCAGGGGACAGTTTGATCAGTTCGCTTTTCTAGTTTAAGATGTCCCTGTGACCTACCAAATCGCAGCTCTAACCTCCTCTACAAGGCACATAAGACCCTCCCTGATCTGGCTCCCTTCCGCCTTTCTAGTCTCATATCTCAGTACCCTCTGTCTCACCAGTTTTGCTCCAGTGACATCAGGTTCCTTGTAATCCCTGCAGCAGGCCAAACTGTGCCTGACCTTCATGTCTTTGCTCATCCTTGCCTCTGCCTGGGATATTTTCCCATCTTCCTTCACTTGGCTAACTCAGTTCAAGCCTCTCCTCTCCCAGGAGGCTTTCCTGACATCCCCATGTCCAACCAAGTACTCTTCCTCCAGGCTCCCAGAATACCCTGGGCTTATTTGGCAATCTTACATATCCCACTGCATTAAAGTGACCTGCTTGTGTGACATGGTGAGCTCTATATTCATTTTTATATCTCTTGCACCTGGAGCCCTACATGGCGCTGAGTAGGCACTCCACATATATTCACTGAATAAGAGAGATGGGGAGGACCCAGGGCTCAGAAAAGCAGCAACATCTCACTTCTGTTTCTCACAGATGACAACAAACTCCTGTCTGAGAACTCTCTGGGATCCCCATCTGCCTGTGCTGAGTGAGGAGTTGGGAATATGATCTGGGGCCAGTTGAGGCTGCCTTGTCTCATTTAGATCATACCCACCAGGGGGGACCTAGACTGAGCCTGAGGCCACATGTATTGGACACGTCCAGGAGAGGAACCCACATCAACTGATACAAGGCTCTGCAAGCAGCCCCAGGATTTCTCAGCCAAAGACCATCCGGGGTGGCCAGGGCTGGTCCTCTCCCGCTGAAGTTTCCAGTGCCTGAGCATTACAATGAATACGATGTTATTTTTACAAATAAAATCACATGTGTTAGAATATTTGTGGAAAACAAAATGTAGAGGAACATATACCACACTGAAAACACAGTTAACAAACAAAAAATCTTGGCCATTGTCACTGTTGTTCCTCCATCCTCACCGTCATACTCGGTGGAATTCCTGGGTGGGTACCTTTAGCATCTCTTCCCTCTCCAATCCTGTTGTCCAAATCAGACATGATCAGCAAAGAACCTTCCAACTTCCTATGGCTGCTGCTTTAGCTCTCTGGGGTCACATCTCACATCTTCCTGGTGCCATTTAGTTCCCATTTGTCAGCAGTTGTGGGTGATCCTTGCATGAGGGCCACCCACCCACTCCCCTCCTGCTCCCTTCTCCCCTGAATGGGCCACGCGTGGGGCTGAGATTCACCTGTCCGTAGTTCCAGGGGCAAGGACGAATGGAGTTCTTGTTCCCTTGGAAGATGAAGCCGTAATCATTCATGACGTACTCCTGCCTCTGGGGTTCACTGTCCAAGTAGACAGCGTCCTCTAGGAATCGAAATGGGGGGACACAACACAGAAAAGTCATCTTGCCCTTCCTGCCTGTTCCCAACCCCAGAAGGCACAGTCCCATGGAAATGGGGCTCTGAAGAGGGCACGGGATGACAGCAGAAGGGGCACTGAGGGTAGGACTTGGAGAGCAACATATACCACCCTGGAAACGAAAGACCTGTCCTCCACCACCTCTCAATACTAGCAACAGCCTCAGTGTGGACATGAGGTGGGACAGCGAAATTTTATCTTTGGTGGAAGATTTTGGTTTGCAAAGCACGTTACATCCTAGCCCCATTCTAAGGTTGAGGAAACAGGCTCAGAGTAAGAAATAACTTGCCCAAGTCACATGTAAGTACAGAGTGAAACGTGACCACAGAACCCATCCGGCTCCATGTTCTGTGCTCTTTCTACCATACTCACCTAATCCTGGTTGAAAAAGAGCAAACCAGGATTTAGGGGTGGCACTGACCTCATAATTCCTTTTGTAGGAATTTAATCTAAAGAAAGTATATAGGACATACACAAAGGTTTAGATACTAAGCTGTTCATCGAATGCTGTTTATAAACCTGAAAAGCTGGAAACAACCTAAAGGCCCTGTCCTTGGAGACTGGTTAAATAGCCAACTGCCCCACAGAAGTGTGTACACAATTAACATCAGGGCGCAAAATTGTAAATGTAAGCATAGAAACCTGCACATGATATGTTAAGTTTAAATCGGTTACATAATAATAAGAACAGCATGAACTGACTTTTGTTAAACACTTGTATGTATATGAACAGGGGATTTTTGAAGCCTAGTCCAAGAGTTAATAGTAATTCCTTTTTTGCTTCTTCTTTTTGCCTATTGGCATTGTCCAGATTTTCTGGAATGAATATGTGTTGCTTTTTTATATTAAAAAACATTTTTAATGAAGGACAAACAAACAAAAGGTCATGGGGACATGTGTCTTCTCAGCAGTGTCCTAGAACTGTCTGGAAGCCCTGCGTGGCCCTGAGGTGAAGGTGCCCTCCTCCTGTCCTCAGAGGCAGCCTCAGACATACCCTGAGGGATGCTGGTGGAGGACAACTCCTTGCTGAGATGCATTTGTTTGGGCCTGTGTGGTGAGAAGCTGCAGGTATATGGTTGAGACCATGTGTGTCCCTCCTCATAGCAGGGGACAACAGTGACCTGAGCTACAGTGGGGCACCGCAGGGAAGCTCCTCAGCCAATCTCCCGGACATGGCGATGGGGCAGCTGCTGATCCTGACTGTAGCTCCTGGGAATCTCTACACACACCCCCATATTGATTATCCCTGGGACCTGGCTAGGGCACAAGCTTTAAAAGAGAAGGACCCACGGGTGCCATTTTCTTTCCCTCAGTACAAGTCTGAAACCCATAGTCTTGGAGGTCAGGAGATAGGGTGTGTGTGTGTGTGTGTGTGTGTGTGTGTGTGTAAGAGAGAGACAGGCAGGGAGAGAAAGAGAGAACACACCACTATCCTCCTCAATCCAGCAGGGCCTTCTCATCTGGCTGATGGATAAGAGACGAGGGACCACCACACAGGCACCCCACCTTACCTGGGCACCAGGGATTGAAGAGCAGGATGAACTCCCCAAGCTGGTAGGCCGTGACAGGCCCCTGGAAGGAGTCTATGTGAACCTTCAAGAGGTACCGACCCACGGCCGCCATGGGAGGAGCATACAGGCTCACCCCCAGAAAGGTGGCCTTGTTGGTCTCCAGCGAGGCCGTCCAAGGGCTGGGGTCACCGTCACCTGACAAGCTGAACACAGCCCGAGTCCCCTTGGCCAGGTCTGGCAGCGGTCCTGGGAGAGAGGCAGAGCTGAGGCCCTCGGAGGTGACTCCCAGCTCCCAAGAACACTCCTCCCACACACACCAACAGGGGTCCTCACCAGTCTCAGTCACAAAGATGATGTTGTCCAGGCCTGGCTGGAAGCCCCGGTTCCTGAAGTAGAGAGTGATGTTGAAAGCCTGGCCCCGGCGAACGAGGAGGCGGTCAGAGCTGATCTCCTCTGTGCGGTGCTGCATGTTGTTCCAGGAGCTCTGGAGGTCTGTGACGGACAGCTCCAGCCCTGCAATGAAGCAGCCAAGGGCAGATGAAAGAGCAGGGTTGTGGAGCCCGGTCCACCACTTACTAGGGTGGTGTAAACTTGGGAAAGAAGCTTGACCTCTCTGAGCTTCAGTTTCCAAGTCAGTAAAATAGAATCCATAATATGGACTTACCAGGGTTGTTATGAGGATTCAATGAGGCTCCGTGCATGCACCGGCCTCTTCCTTACTTCTTTCATCCCTTCTTTCCCTGCTTCTTTGACATACTATTCCCTCTTCCCTATGCCCGCCTGGAGGTGCATGGTTTTTTCTCTCTGTTCCACTCCTTCTGTAGGTCTGGCCAAGCTTGATTGTACTCTTTAGCCTAGCTTGTCCCCAGATCCATGCCAGCATCCACTTTCTTGGACACAAGTTAAGAGTTTCACTTGCCCCTCTACCAGCCTCCAGATCTGGGAGCAGATCTAGGGGTTAGCTGTCCTTTAAATTAACTGTCCCTGGGTTAGTTCTTGTGCTTTTATTAACAGCAATTTGCTAGCTCTCTGACTACTACAAATGCCATGCGCCCAATGCTTTTTGTAGCTGGGATGCTAAAGACAGTCAAAGAAAAGCCTACTCCCACCTGCCTCCTGGAGCTCCTGCTAAGAAACAGACTGACTGCACTGTTTTCCAAGTGTGCTTCCTTCAGGAGGCCTTCACTCTTTACCTCTTCATGTTTGACCATGGTATTGCTGTGGTCTCCAGGTGCCCAGGCTCACAACCTTTAAATCAAAATTTGCTCACCCATCTCCTCCTCTGCTTATATCTATTCATGCATCACAAGTCCCTTCACTGCTTCCATTAACATGTCTGTGATGTCCATCTGTCCCTTTCCACATTTGCATAATTCTGACCTTCTCACCCCACTCCTAGTGACTGTACCAATCTCCATCAGGTCTCCTGCTCCCTGTCCCTCCACACCACCCATCCCTTTACACATCACCAGATTACCTCAGAGACAATTTGATCATGCCAAACTTTGACTTTAAAAGTTTTGAGATGCCTGACAGCCCACCATACAAAAGGCACACTCCTTAAGCTGACACTTAAAGCCTCTATACCTGACCTTAATTTATGCTTGCATTCTTAACTTCTCACCACTCCCATCATGGATCTTCTCCTCAGCCAATCTGTCCCCAAGCAAACTGTAGCCTTACCTGTCCATGTATTTTGATCCTGCTATAGCCCCAACTCATAATGCCCTTTACTGTCTAAACAAACTCCACCTGTCTTCCAATACCTTTTCAAGACCCACCTCATGACATCTGTGCCAATTGGCTCACCCTTCTTCCCATCTCCAAGTGATCTACAGCACTTAACTGCATAACTTAATAGAGAAACTTAATTACTTGATTGACAAGTTTATGCCATGCTCATTTGTTCATTTATATCAATAAACTTTTACTGAGAGCCCACAGTTTCAGGCTCAACATGAGAGGTTCAGGTATTTTTGTAGTTATTTTTTTATCTATCTTCCACCACTAGAGGTAAGCCAAGGAAGATAAGAGACCTAGCTGTTTGGTCTCAACTGTATTTGAAATTTAACAAATATGAACCAAAGTGTTGGACAAAATTCAATATTCTTGATAAAAGTGTTCAACCAAGTAAAATTAGGAGGAAACTTCCTCAACCTGACAAAGGGTATTTAGGAGAAACCCACACCTAACACATACTTAATAATGTAAGACTGCATGCTTTTCCCCATTAGATTAGGAAGAAGACCAAGTTGTCCACTCTCACCCCATCTATTCAACATTGTACTGGAGGTCCCACTAGGATGGCTATAACAAGCAAGACAGAAAATAATAAATGTTGATGAGGATGTAGGGAAATTGGAACCCTTATACATTGCTGGTGGGATTATAAAATGGTACAGCTACTTTGAAAAACAGTCTGGCAGTTCCTTAAAATGTGAAACATAGAGTTACCATATGACCCAGCAATTCTACTCCCAAAGATCACTCCTCTATCCAAGAGATTGAAATACTCAAGAGACTGAAAACATGTTCACACAAAATCAGCAGCATCATTCATAATAGCTAAAAATGGAAACAACCCAAATGTCCATCAACTGATTAATAGATGAAAAATGCAATACATCCATGTAATGAAATATTATTAGGCCATAAAAAGGCATGCTGAATACACTATAACATGAATGAAAGTGGAAAACATTATTCTAAGTAAAAAAGGCCAGACACAGAAGACCACATATTATATAATTCAATTTATGTGAAACACGAAGATTAGGCAAATTCATAAAGACAAAGTAGATTAGGGATTACCAGGAGCTGGAAGGAGGGGGAGATGGGGCGTGACTGCTAAGGGGTATGGAGTTTCCTATAAAATAAATATAAGCATAATGGTAAGCACATTGTGGGTATTAAAAAATGTTTGCCAGTCTGAATAAAATTCTCTATCTCTTGCATAATCACCTTGTACTTATTTCAGATTTCAAATTCAATGAACACCTTATTAAGGGCCTGATCCCTATGTGATGGGCACTGTCCTAGGTAGACTGGGACAATGATCTCATTGAATTCTCACCACAACAGTGGAGGCATGAAATATCATGTCATCGACACATGGAGTTGAGAAAAACAAGGTTCGGGCAAATTAAATGTCTTGCCCAAGGTTAAAGCTGGTGTTATCAGCCCAAGTCCTGTGCTCTTTCCATTACCCAATAGCTGCCGCCCACTGCTGGCCTTCACTCATGTTTAAAAAGGACATCTGACCCACTGCCAGCTGGGAAAGCACTTGGATTTTCGCTGGTAGTGGAAAAAGAAGCTCATCCCTTTTGGAGACGGATTGATTAGACAGAGATTGCTAACTGGCCCTGATTCAGGCTGGGCACATGACCCAAACTAGTCAACAGGAGGGGCAGCCTCTGCCTGACAGCAAGCACTGGGGCCAAAACTTATCCTCTGGATATATTCTGGGTCAAGTGAATCTCTGCCTCTAACACAGGGGCAGGTTTGCAAATAGGAGGCACATTTAACATTGGGCATATTTGTTCTCCTTGATGTGCAGGAAGAAGGGGGTGAAATAATCAATAAAACAGAAAAAAAATTATAGGAAGTACTTTTAAAATAATCTCAATATCTGTCCTAGAAAGACATTCCCACACAAGCACAAAGAGGCATAGGTAAGAATGTGCACTGCAGCATCGTGTAACTAAAAAATGGGAAACAACGTAAATGCCCATCAACAGGGGACTGGAAAAATCAAGTTACATGCACCCATAATACAAAATACTATGCAATGTGGAAAACACTGAGGTAAACTACAGGTACTGAGTGGCATTAATAGAGCTCCAAGACATACTGTTGAGTGAAATAAAAAAATCAGGTTGTAGAAAAACATGTAAAATGTGATGATATGGATATGCCAAAAGAAGAACTCATATATGCCAATATTATATATTACATTAAGCAAATATATGAATATAAATATATAGACAAAAGACTCATAACAGTGGTTTCTCTAGAGATGATGCTGAGGTTGAGGTGACAGGAAGGGGACTGTACCTTTATCTCTATATTGCCTAATTATATTCCAACTCCATATTGGTATATTTCTTAGTTAAGTAAAAATTATAAAAATGTAAAAATAAAAATTTAAACACAAAACATAGTAAATGAGGGTGAGGCTATTACATTTGTAGAGGTCTTGGCTCATTCCTATAAATGGTGTCAACTGACCTTTTAATCTTCACAACAGCTTTTTCTAAAGAAAGATGTTTGATATAGAGAGAAGGGTAGTAGTGGGAAGATTAGCCAAGATGAAGAACAGACCCTCTGAAGTGGGAGAAGAGAAGATGTGAAGATTTGGAGAAGTTTCAGAGCTGGAAGACAACTTTAAGATTATCTGATCCAATCCACCTCATTTTTCAGGTGTAGGGGCTAGGAACTAGCGAAGTGACTTGTTCAATGTCAAAGGGTCAGCTGGCAGAAGAGAACAACAGGATCCCTGACCCCCCAACCCCTGGCCCTGCTCTGTCCCACCGGGCTATGTTGATACACAACTGTTTGGTCATTTACCTGCTGGCATCTACCTTGTCTCCTGGTCCTCAGGCTGGCTACCAACAAATTCTGAGGTTCCTGGGATTTCTGCTTTTCCTGCCTTTGTTCTTTATTTACCCCTTTCTTCCTCTGAATCCACCCTCTCCTGATGTCCTTACAGGGGCCAGTTAGCAACCTCTGTCTAACTAATTTGTCTCCAAAAGGGATGAGCTGTCTTCCCTGTCCCTGACCTCCAGCAGCCCGATGGGCTTTCCCTACCTTGTGCCATGATGGCTGCCTCCGGGCCCTGGGCTGCTCCCCACAGGACAGCTGGGTAGCCTGGAGCTTCAGGAAACTGGTCCTGGAGTATCTGCTTCCCCTTCCATCCCCAAGACTCCAGGAGACGCTGAAGGCGGGGCTGGCTGCCACACTGCCACCTGCTCACTGGGCAGACTACAACTGGTTTTCTTACTTGCCCTCAGGTTTTTCTTGGCAGTATTGCTCATCGAAGATGAAGTGTGGCCCAACGAACTGTCAGGACCTGTGCCGTGTGGGCCTTTGATAGCTTTTGGGCAATGGCGCATCCCCTGGCAGGTGCTGTGCTGCAGTGGGGAGCCAGGTGGGAGAGAAGAGCTGGCGGGGCCTCCAGGGGGGCTGGGGAGGGGCTGCACCCTGCAGAAAGGAGTACCAGGGCCCCAAGACTTCAGCTCAGAACTGAGAGAACCTCTTAAGGATGGAACTCTGCTCAGCACCCGAGTCCTCTCTTCTATCTTGGAGAGTCACCTCCTAGACAACAAAGGCAAACAGAGCCCAGGCTCTGGGTCACCGTGGTATGATTTTCTGGTATTGATTTTTTGGCAGAGGTATTGGCTTGGATGACACCTGCCAGTTCCCAGGCAACTCTCAAATAAAAGCAGTAGAAGAAGAAAACTTGGGAAGATTCACGGAAGAGTTTTGGAAATAGGTGAGAGGGTGGGAATGCCAGTAAGTGACTTTGTTTGTAGTAAGAAAAGTACAAGTCTGAGAGGTGAGTGCTTAAGGGAGAAAATAGCAGATGGGAGAAGACAAAGAAGAGGAGGGAGAAGGGCTCTTCATAGGGAGTGGGTGGGATACTCTTAACGCACCCCTCACCACATCTACCCTGCCTTTCTCTCCTATAGGACATTCTCCCTGTGTCCCCCTGCCCTCTGGGTCCCTTGTCTTCTCTTCTCAGGAAACTCAGTCACCAGCTGCCATCCTCGTTCCTGTATTTTCAACTCTCTCTGTCCCCAAGCAGATTTTACAGTGAGTATATATGAGTACATGCACACATAGAATTCACTGCCTAACGTACTCTCACCCACCTTCAATCCAAAATGTAACTCCTCCCCTCTCCCCTTCCTCCTGCATCTCTGGTCTTGGTGAATGAGGATTGCACCCACCCAGTCACTCTGGGAGAAATTCATGTACCACCCCATCTTTCTCCATCTTTCTGACCCCTCTTATCCCATCAGTTGCTGAGTCTTGTCCAGTCCAACTCCTGATCATCTTCTAACACTGACCCTCTCATGCCTTTGGCCCTGCCTTCATGGAAGCCCCATTGCCTGGACAATAGCTCCTGACCAACCTTCCACCCATCCTCTTCCCAAATGAGTCACCAAAGTGATTTTTCTGAAGTGCCAATTCAACCAGGTTGCCTGAGATACGATGGTGGGCACAGATCCCTTCAGGATCCTTCTCTTCCCACCAGGAGTCCAGGCAGGCAAACCCCTTCAGTTCTCTCATGGAGACCTGCTCTCCCACATCTCTGGGCTCTCCCACATGGGTTGGTCTCTCTCTTTCTGAAATATTTCCTCTCACTTGTCTACTTTCTTGTACCCAAATTCAAGCGTTGGCCCCCGGGAAGTCTTCCTGACTCTACTACATCAGACATTCAGGGGTGCCCCTTTTTGCATTCCCTATTAGCCTACTCATACTTGACATCATAAATCTTTCCCCCAGTCCTCCATGGGGGTATAACCTGTGTCTTACTAATATATTCCCAGTGCTTCATAATGATAATGGCCAGTGGTAAAACTACTAGTACAACTACTAATAGTTTTTATGTTCCAGACACCGTTTTAGTTCTTTATGTGCATTATCCCACCTGATCTTCACACCATCCCCACATACATAGGCACTATTTTTGTTCCTATATTACAGATGAGGCAATAGAGGCTTAAAAATGTTAAATAGTTTCCTTAAGATCACTCACTAAGAACTGGTGGGGTCAGATGTGGACACAGACAGAGTCCTGTGTAATTGCTCAATGTAGTACCTGAAGCATGATTGGTTTTCCAGTTTCTATTTGTTGATCAATGGAATGAATAAATTAAAAGACTACCCATGCATGAACAAATGGGTAAATGTCTGAACCCACTGCTACACTAGCTGAGATGGGTGAGCTTGGGGAGGAAGACGAGACATGGGCAGGAGAGCTTAATGGTGACGGGAGACAGGAAGGTGAGTGCACCTATGAGGGGCAGGTCTAGAGAAGTAGGGTAGCCAAAGAGAAAGGTGCCCAATGACCACTGGACAACAACCTATTTCATGACTCTGGGCTAATGAACTGACTTGTAGATTCAGCCTATCATTTGATTCCTAGAAACTATTAGTGGGAGGGAGTGTGCTGGGGGAAGGAGGCAGCTCTGATCAAAGCAGCCTGTCCCTTGGTACAGGGTCACAGAGGCAGAGGAGAGTCAGGGGAGCTGAGTAGAATTGATAAGTACCTTCCTGTCTGGATGGAAGCAGGGCTGTGACCCCTAGGAAAGGAGCTCGGAGCAGATCCTGGGATACTCACGCTGGAGATGGGGACTTTCCCGGCCATGCCCCTGAGGCAGGCCAGCTCTAGCAAGCTGGGGATGGGGAACCTCCAGACCTTTCTAAGACTCAGAGAGACTGGGACACTAATCCTGGTCCTACCATGAATTCCCAGTATGCCCTTAGACAAGTTCCAGTGACCTTGTCCATAGAATCAGGGTCCTTGGCTCCATGGGTGCCCAGGTCTGAGGGGAGGGTGAGCTTATCTGTGGGCACCACTGCTTGGCCCAGTGGGCCCATTAAGTTGTTGTAAAGTGAGGAGAGGATGAGGACCACAAAGCAGGGTCACTGAGGACCTAATCTCAGGGCACTCGGTAGCAGTGGGCATGGACCCCAGCATCCTGGGCCCTGGGATGTTGGAGATGGAAGGGAACTTTGAGATTATCTAACTCATCCAACCACAGTGGGGAAATGAAGTGAGTCTGTCTTGCTTCTGTGAAAAAAAAAAAAAAAAAAGGATAACACTACAGAGTACATTTTCTTAAGCCAATTTTAGTTGGGAAGAGGAAATATTTGACAGGTCAACTAGGAAGTTAGAGATGACTAATATCCTCATGGCCCTGGGGGACCCACTACAAAGCCTGCGCACTGTTCCTCCTCCAGGGACACAGCCAGGGAGCATTGCGCCACCAGACAGGAGGGGCAATGACTAAACAAAGGAGGGCCAGGCACTCTGCAAATGGAACAAAGATTTCCACAGGAGCCAGCCCAGGGTCCAGGTCTCCAATGGGTGGGCAGGGAGTCACCTGGAACACAGTAGTGACAAAGCAGTGACAGAGCCACACAGAAATGCCCATACCACTTAATGGGCATGGGTGTACCTGGCACACGGGGTGGAGTGCAGGTGTGCAGGCTCGTGCCTTTCTCGCCCAAAGCAGCCTGTGAAAGCAAAGCAAATGCAAAACAGACAGGAGGAGGAGGAGAGGCCAGAGGTTGCCAGGGGGGTGAGAGGAGCAGAGTGAGCCTGCAGAGTCATTGAGCAGGTGGGGAGTAGAGGACATGCTCCTTCTCTGCGTTTCTGAATTCTCTAACTCAGGGCTGTCCAGTGTTTTGGCTTCCCTGGGCCACATTGGAAGAAGACTTGTCTTGGGCCACACATAGAATACACTAACACTAATAATAGCTGATGGGGAAAAAAAAAGGTCCATACATAATTTTCCATACGTAATGTTTGAAGAAAGTTTACCCATTTGTGTGGGCTACATTCAAAGCCGTCCTGGGCTGCATGTGGCCCATGGGCTGTGGGTTGAATAAGTTTGGTCTAAATTTTCCATGATGGAAAGGTGTCAATTTGTAATGATAACTTTATTTTTTAATTGATAGATAATTGACATATAACATTGTATAATTTTAAGGTATACAACATAGTGATCTGATATATTTATATATTGCAATAATGATTACCACCATTAGCTAAGACTTCCATCAGGTCAAATAAGTGTGTGTGTGTGTGTGTGTGTGTGTGTGTGTGGTGAGAACATTTAATATCTAAACTCCTAGTAACTTTGAAATATGTAATACAGTATTGTTAACTATAATCACCATGCTGGGCATTAGAGCTCCAAAGCTGCTTCTTCTTTTTTTTTTTTTTTTTTTTTTAATGTGGGTAGTTTCCTGGCTGGGAATCGAACACCAGGCCGCAGTGTTGACAGCACCGAAGCCTTAGCCACTACACCACCAGGGAACTCCTCCAAAACTTATTCTTCTAACTGAACGTTTATCTCCTTTAATCAACATCTCCTCACTACCCACAGCCCCAGCCCCTGTTAACCACCATTCCACTCTCTATTCCCAGGACTTCAGCTTTTTTAGATTCCACACACAGGCATTCCTTGTTTTATTCTGCTTAGTTTTATTGAGCTTCACATATGTTGCCTTTTTCACAAATTGAAGGAAGGACTCTCCACCAGCAAAAAGGTTATGACTTGCTTTGTTGCACTGGTCTGGAATGTAACCCACAATATCTCCGAGGTATGCCTGTATAGGTGAGAGCATACAGTATTTGTCTTTCTCTGTCTGACTTATTTCACTTAGCAAAATGCCCTCAAGGTCCATCCATGTTGTAGCCAATGGTAGGACTTCCTTCTTCCCCACAGCTGCGTAATATTCTATTGTGTATCTATCACATCTTCTTTGTCCATTAGTCCACTGGCACTTAGGTTGCTTTCATATCTTGGCTATTGTCAATAATGCTCTGATGAACATGGAGGTGCAGATATCTCTTCGAGAGAATGATTCTATTTCCTTCAGATAAATACCCAGAAGTGGGATTGCTGGATCATATGATAGCTCTATTATTAACTTTTTGAGGCACCTCCATACTGTTTTCCATAGTGACTAAACAAATACACATTCCCAACAACAGTGAGCAAGGGTTCCCTTTTCTCCACATCCCTACCAACACTTGTTATCTCTTGTCTTTTTGATGAGAGCCATGTAATAACTTTAAAAAAATGTAATGAAAGGAGGGGAAAAAAGTCAGAAAGATATATGGCAAAATGTGAGTGAGATTCTTTCTGGAATGGAGGAACTATCAGTGGTTTTTTTAATTTCTTTTCATTTTTTCCTGCTCTTTCCACTAGAATGAACACAAAGCATCTTGAGAATCATAGGAAGAAAATACAAAAGAGTGGCTTCCTGTTCTTACAATAACAAAAACAAACAATACAAAGGAAAAGAGGCTGGGGACAGTGAAGGTGACATGGAGAAATTAAAAAACTAGAGGGAGGGAGTGAGATGTAAAGTTGGGGTCAGGGAAACTGAGGGCCGGCTACAAAGTGCTTCCCAGTTATCCTGGGGGCCACCCTGAGTGGGCCCTGCCCAGCTTTCCTGATGCTCTCAGGCCAGAAGCAGAGAGGCCCTGCTGGGCAGCTGCTGCCTGGTCTCCAGAGTTCCCAGCACAGCCAGGCCACCCTCCCCACACCTCCATTCAGCCTCTGCAGCCTAACTAAGGCAATTTAATGGAGAGACCGTGATCCTTGATTCCCGAGAGGCTGATGTGGAGGGACCGTGTTGGGCTTATTTTGTGTGTGTGTGTTGGGGGGGGGGGGGGGGCCTTAAAGGAGGAGAGAGAAGTCAGGAAGAGCAGGGGGGTGCTCAGCCACACAGCAGGCAGCCAGGCCAAGAGGACCAGTTGGTAGCTTGTCAGCACAGAATAGACGACACCAGTGATCAATAAAAACATCTTTATTGTCTCTTCCCAAGATGCACAGTGGTTCTAACAGAGCTTCATTCACCCCCAGGCAGAGGACAGAGAAGGAGCAAAGATAACATCACACCCTTAGGAGTAAGGTGGGGCAGGGAAGGGACCGGGAGAGCAAGGGGCCAGAGCTTGGGCAGGGGCTAAAGGTATAAGGCAGGCATCAGGAGGGCAGGGTGGGACCTGGGGAGGGATTGGGTGACAGGGAGAGCCTGGGGAGAGTGGGGGTGGGGCTCAAGAAGCCCTGGCTGCAGCTATGAAGATGTCTTTGTAGCCCCTGATCTCCTTGACTTCATTGCTGCTAATGAGGACTTGCAGCTGGCGGCGTCCAGCTTTGAAGGGGTAGAGGTCCAGTTGAATTTGAATGGTGTGTCCGGCCACCAGAGTCCCAAGGCTAAAAGTCAAAAAGAGCCAGTGAGAGCCTAGAGGAATAACTGCTGGGGAGGGTGATCTGCTTTCCCCTCTTGGTCGCTAAGGATCTCTCACCTCCCAACATCACAGAGCCAACTTTCCCTGAGGAAGTGGCCACCAGAAGGCACCATTCAGGAGACAGAGGACCGTCCTATGACCCCACAAGGCACTCCTTATCAGAGACCCACATGAGACAGGTGAATGGCGATGGCACTTACTCATTTGCTATCTGCCCATGGATGAGGCCACTTCCTTCCAGCACCATCGTGCAGTGACTCAGGGCCACCGTTCGGGTGTTAGTGAGGGTAATGTGGACTCGCAGTGCCTTGCCCACCTCAGCTCTCTCGGACACCTGTGTGAAGAGAAAAAAGGGATTTCATGGGCACCCCACCTCAGTAACCTCACTCCCCCATCCCTCTGCTGACCACCAGGGAGTTTACTTAGAGCTAAGACACTGCCATTGGGAGAAAAGACTATGAGCTGAGAGTATTCAAGGTTAACAGATACCCTGGCCTGTCTTAGAAGGTCACATTACTTCAGGAAGCCACCACCAACTGGGAATTGGCAACAAGCTGAAATCTATTTCCCTCTTCACCGCCTAGTTCAGGATGATAATTAGATTTCAATTTAATTGCCAGTTTCAATCATTAATCATGGCTAATAGCAATGCTGTGTTAAAAGAGATACCTGGGACAAATCCAAAATCAGTGAGAGAATCGTAATTGATTAGTGATGTCTGACACAGGCATGGGATCGGAAAATGGTGTCACGTGTGCCATCCATATGCCATCAGTGATGTCATTCTGAGGCCAAGGTCACAAGATATATTAATGGCAGAGCCAGGACCTGACCCAGGTGTCCCAGACCTCAGCCGGGACCTTTCCACCACATGCTCTGTCTTCATATACATCAGCAGACACACCCCTGAGTTTTTCGAGGTGCATTCAGTACATCACATGTGAGGTCTGTGTCACAGGGCAGCATGACCTTGGCCTGTGAGTGGGAGGCAGCGATTCTGTCCTTCTCACTTCCAGAGCCCTGGTGCCCAGCATAGTGCCAGCCAAACGATGGATATTTGGTAAACAAGTACGGAATTGAAATGAGCTCTGACCACCCAGATCCTACTGTGATTATGTTCTGGCTCAACCAGAGAATCAAGAAGGAAGAACAGGGAGTTCCCTGGTGGTGCAGTGGCTTAAGGCTTTGGCGCTAGCGCTGCGGCCTGGGTTCGATTCCCAGCCAGGGAGCTACCCACATACCAGAAAGCAAAAAAAAAAAAAAAAAAAAAAGGAAGAACATGTCCTGACTTCTCTGGAATTCAAAAAAAAGGAATTAGTCCCTTGTACTCTACTTAGGATGTCAAAATAAAAGAGGTAAAAAATACTTTGGACTGCAATGCAGTCACACAAATCAGTCCCTGTCACCCCCATCTCAATCAACAGTCACCTTTTGAATTTGACTTGTTCCTCTCAAATCTCTCTCCTCGACTCCATCTCCCAGTCATGACCTTTCTTGTCTCTGCTTCTGCAAAGTATTTTCTTTTCTTACTTAAAATGCCTCCATCTCCATCTCATGTCTCTGTATAGGGTCTTCCTACATCCCCCATTCCAAGAGCATCCTCTGTTCAATGTCACCTCCTCTGGAAAGACTCCATGCTCTGCCCTGCACTTTGGACAGAGCACAAAAGACCACACCATACTCCACTGGTGTTGCGGCAGGGACTGTGTCTTGTTTGCTGATGTACTCACAGCCCCAGGGTTGGGTGAGTCAGCGGGCCCCTGGGTCCCATCTCTGTCCAAAGGTTTTACCTCAATAGTTAAGTGGGGAGGCTCCAGAGAGATGTCTTTCAGGACCAGTGTGGACCTCCCCGTCCCCTCCACCTCAGCGATGCCAGACACGCGGATCAGCTTTTCATCTGTCAGCTGGTTTCTGTAATTGCTGTAGGGTAGCAGGAGCGGCCACTGCATCTCTAAGCACAGACCAAAGACATCCTGAGTCAGGGAGCAGGTCTCAGAAAGGGAGAGAGGGCCGGGGGAGGAAACGTGTGTGAGAGGAAAAATTAGTTAGGGTGTGAGAGAAAACGTGTGTGCGTCTAGATGGATGTGTGAAAGTGTCTGTGAGAGACAGTGTGCTGACCCTGCCCCCACCGCCCCCTGAGGTAGCTGCTGTGTTTCACCTGGTGCCATGGCATCAGAGGTACAGCACTTGGCATTCAATCTCCTGCCAACAGCAGCTTCACTGCCAGGCGCACATGTGTGTGTGCATGTGTGTGTGTGTGTGCATGTGCATGTGTGTGTACATGTGTGTGCGTGTGTGTGCGTGTGTACGTGCATGTGTGTGTGCGTGTGTGCGTGTGTGTGCGTGTGCATGTGTGTGCGTGTGTGCGTGCATGTGTGTGTACGTGTGTGTGCATGTGTGTGCGTGTGTGCGTGCATGTGTGCGTGCATGTGTGTGCGTGTGTGCATGTGTGTGTGCGTCCATGTGTATGTGTGTGTGTGTGTTGGGCGTGCAGGGGGTCTCTGGCGCATCTGGCTGGGCCAGCCCAGCTTTGTTCATGGTCCCAATGCTACCCTCCCTGTAGGTAACTTTCCAGGCCTGACTCAAACTCACCCTCCCCAAAGTCCAGGTTCAAGTGCACTGTTTGCCTCCAGAAGGCCTCCCGGGTGCCACCCTTGTGCAACAGGGCCTGCGCACAGAAGCGCACCTCCAGTCTGATGGGACCCTGGGGGTGGGCTCTGTCTGGCACCCTGCGGGCATGCAGCTTCAGCAGCAGGTCCTGGCCCCATTCGGGTGTCTTGGCCAGACGAAGCTGCAGCTGCGCCGGCTGATCCCGAAAGGTCCCAGACCCCAGTAGGTCCAGGAACGGCGAAAGGGCCCTTCTCGAGCCCACCATTTTCCGGAAAGCCTTCATGAACACAGACCGCTCCTCAGGGGATCCTGGCAGAAAGGAGAGGTAGGGAAGACATCAGAGGGAGGGGTCAAGAGGACCAATGTTACCTTCTTTGGGAAAGAAGCCACTCAACGACTCCCAGCGCCCCTCCCCAAGCCCCAACCACACGAACGGCTGCATCAGGAGGTAACACAACATCACGACTGAGAACCTGGGGATTGCTGTTGCTTGGTGATGGGTTCAAATCCTTGCTCTATCATAATCCCTTAATCTCCCAGTGCTCAGTTCTATGATCTGTAACCTGGGCATATCGCTTCACAGCGTTGCCTAAAATCTGGGTTAAATGAGTTGTTCTTTGTCATCAGTAGCACCACCATCATCACTATCATCATCAGCATCATCAAAGTCAGATGTTTCTCTCCCCTACCTGCACCCTCACATCTAAAATATATGCTCAAACCTTTGAAATAGAGCTTCAGCTCTTGCCCCTGGGGCTACTTGACATTCAGGCTTAACCCCACCCACCCCAAACTGTGGCCCTCTCTAGAACACTTACTGTGCACCAGAGGCACACATGTTCCTTCATTTAACCCTCACAGCAGCCTTCTGAGATACTGTTAACCCACTTCCCAGATGAGAAAGTAGAGGCATGGGGGATGGTAAGAATGTGTCCAGGCTTACACAGCTAGAATATAGCAAGCCCTTGACTAGTGTTCAGGCAGCCTGACTCCACCCTGGTCTTTTTCACAGGGACGTCTACTCCCTTTCACAGGCTCAGGATCCCTTTCCCTCCATGAGCTTCCACCTCTCCCCCTGCAGCCAATCTCACTGCCAAGACGTAAGGAGACAGTAATGTGACCGTAGGACACAGTTGCCAGGTAAAATAAAGGACATTTAATTAAATTTGAATTTCAGATAAACAACAAATAATTCTGAGTGTAGACTGTTGCATACAATATTTGAGACATACTAATGAAATATTTATGTGAATTTATCTGGAATTCATACTTAACTGGGCACCCTGTATTTTTATTTACTAAATCCAGCAACCCTACCCTGGTACCACATGACCAGGGTCCGGGAGAGCCCTGGAGTGTGCCGTAAGGAGGTTACTAGGTGGTGATGACTTTTTAACATGGAAGCCATCCCAATTGGAAAGCAACACAAAGGAATTTATAGCCACCTCCCTCCCCAAATTTCTGGGGCCCCAGGCACCTTCTGGGTACTTGTAGAAACTGGTGATGTCCTGACGCTGGTCCGACCCTACCATCTTGGTGCTGATCTTTTTCCCAATGGAACTGGTGTTATGGGCCAGGATTTCTTGGGCCTTGCCATCCTCAAAGAGCCAAATGACTTCATCAGCATTCACCTCGGCATACACAAATGGAGTGTCATAGGCCAGGTGGACCTCCCCTTCCCTGACGGCCATCACAGAGGCAGGGCCACAGCAGAACAGCCCTGTGAGGGGAACAGAAGTTGTGAATCACTAACACGGCTGCTGACATGTACAGCAGGGCGGCTGGTTGTGATTGTGGGAAGTAGGGAGACGGGACAGGGAGGAGCAGTGGCATTCGTGCCAGTCTGCAGCTGCCCTTGACTCAGCTGATCCTCATGGTCTCCCTGTGAAGCCACAGTTATCAGCATCACCTTCCCCACTTTGTAAGTGAGGAAGCCACTGAGAGATCCCGTGACTAACCCGGTCCCCCAGCTGCCAATGGCAAAGTTAGACTCCTGAGCTGCAGCTGTCTCTGCTGCGACTTTGGGAAGGGGATGAAGTTCGAAAAGCACCGCTCCTTTCTAGCCTCCTACGCGGCCTTTCCTCGGAGCCCAGACCCTTGCACAGTGGTTCTCACTCACCCCTGCTAGTTTCCTGGGGAGTGGGATCCAGCACCTGCCACCCATTATACCCTGGTGGGAGATCTTTCCGGATCATCCAGCACTCATCCCAGACGTGGAAATTCCTATAGAAAAGAGACAAGAACTCACATTTTCAGAAGATTTGCCAGGTATGAGATTCTATACGGAGTGCTTTCTTTATTGTTTCTTTTTTTTTTTTTTTTTTTACTTTTCATTTGGAAGTAATTTCAAGCTTACAGTAGAGTTATAAGAATACTATAAAGAACACCCATATACCCAACTTATCTATCATTAACATTTTGCCCTATTTGCTTTATCATTGGCTTCCTTTCAGCATGAATGTGGAGATCATATATTTTTTCTTTTTTTTACTTCATTGCATATTTCCTAAGAATAGGGATATCCCCTTACATTATCTTGTACAATTATCAATTTCATACTTTTAATACTGATACAATAATTTTATCTAATTTACTGTCTATGTTTCAATTTGATCAATTGACCCAATAACGTCCTCTATAGCATTCTTTTTTATCCAGTTCAGGATAACACATTGCATTTAGTTGTCTAGTATCCTTTGTGTCCTTTACTCTGGAGCAGTTTAAATGTAATAAATAGCCTTTGTTTTATTACATTGACATTTTAAATAAAGTGTTTGTTTTTTTATCAGAGTGGCCCTCATTTTGGGCTTGTCTGGTATTTCCTCGTGATTAGACTCAGGTTGTGAATTCACAGACAGAATTCTACATGAGTGCTATATCCTCCTCAGTTACACCACTGCTTCTTGTATCCAGGCAGTTTTAGCCCTCCAGATGCTCGGACAGGGAGGGGACTCCAAGGACAGCAGCTAGTTTTCAACAACTCGAAGGTCTTACCTGGAAACTGCCTGGAAAAGGAAAAAGCGGGAAATCAGATGTGAAGTAGAGAAGAGGCAAAAGAACCAGGGGAATAGACTAGAGATACGAAAACAAAGGGCGCACGCACGCGCATGACTGCAGAGTGAGTGTGTACGTACGTGTAGGGAGAGGAAGAAGTTGAAAAGGCTGAAGGACGTAGGCAGCTAGTTCAGGCTTTGCCCTGACAGGGGAAACAGATTGGTGTAAACAGAAAGACCCAAAGAAAGAAGAGCAAAATGAATGCAGATTTTGAGGTCAGTATTCAGAAGATGCACAATCTATTCATTTAGTTGTGCACTTCAGAACGTTATCACATAGACCTCTGTCTCTAAAACGTGTCTGATGTGATGATCTAGTTACCCAGAACCGGCTCCTGGGTTGGGGACTTACTCTCTGAGCACCAGCAACAAGATACAGGGCAACACTGCCTCACGGCTAGAGAGAACCAGGTCAGTTTTCCTCTCCTGCCTTGGGACAGAGCAGACATCTATGTGAGACAGTGCCCCTTACCATATTTTGTCTCGTTTCCAAGTTGACAGTATCTCTGCATTTCGGTCATAGTAGGTATCAATGGTCAAGTTCCCATCCACGTTGTGTGCAGAACGGAAATTGGAAACAACACGGGTCGGAACACCTAAGCATCTCATTACTAATATGAAGAAAAGCATGGAGAATCACTGAATTCGTTTCAAGCAGAATCATTGGTTTCCCAAGCACACTGTCTAACTCTCTAGCTGGAGGAGAGAAAGAAGACCCAGACTCTTGCCGATTCATACTTATAACTCCTTTATCCTCAGGGCACCTCACCCAGGCCCAGAACCCTGCTGCCTACTTGCCCTATTGATGATTTCCATCCCAACCAGGAGAAAAAAAAAAAGTCATTTGAGGGTAATTTAAAACAATTAACAACAACTCGATTTATCATTTAGAACATTTTTCATTCAGAAGCTTTCTAAATTAAAAACAAAGAACGTAAAGCATTTGATCATTGTAAAGAAAATTTAAAAACTTTAGTCCTATGGTATGATCGGTGTCAGAGGAGAAGCTGTACGACCCTAGGCAAGAAATTTAACTTCTCTGGGCCTTTGTCTCCTTGTATGTAACAAAATGAGGAGATGGACTAGATGATTTTCAGTTCTGAAATTCTGGATTTGTAATTTTATTGAAAAACAAGGGTTTGGAGGAAGTAAGAAAGAAATCAGAGAGCAGATAGAAGAGCAAGACAGACTTAACAGAGATAAATGGAAGACTTCAGAGACAGAAAGAACCTGTATGTATGAGGCAATGACCATCTTTAATCAGGCAATAGCACCCTCTTGTGGCTCTCAGGATTGGGCTACAAAGGCTTTTTTAAAGCTGAGGAAAGATTTCACAGATCTAGTCATACAAAGCAGACTTGACACCACCACCACCACCACCACCACCACCACCACTACCACACACACACACACACACACACACACACACTTGCCCAGGGCCAAATAAAATCAAGCCAATAACAACCACGTACAACCTTTGGAACACCGGTCCCCATCCTATGCCAGCAAAATGACAAGTTTAGAGAGAAATTTATCCCATCCCTCTCCTGCTCAGAAAAAGCAAGTGGAAGCTATTGGGATGATTACAATGCTTTGAAACATAAAAGGACTAATTGAGATTGACCAATCTTTTTGTTTTAATTCATTCAAGAGCCCCAAAGAGTGCCACTTGTCCACAGTCATCTGTCCACTCCCGGCACAGCCCCTGGGCTTTCCACAAATCCTTAGCAAGGATGAGAGCTAGACCAGGTTGCAAGTGGCCAGAAGCAGCTGACAGGATCAGCTCAGCCCTTGTTCAATGGCCCCAGAACTCCAGGGCCTGGGAGGGGGCTTGGAGATGGAGCAAGGACACAGACCTGACCTTCTCCCTCTGATCACAGGGTCTAAAGGCCCAAGCCCTCCTCCATACTACCTGCCTAGTCAGGGACTTCCTCGCCCCAGGGAAGTTTGACTATACTAAATGCTGGAGCTGTGCTGAGCATTTTCTAGTGAAAACAGATGAGCAATGTGAAATCACTTGATTTGAACACAGATTTAAACACTCCCTCTGTTGGCAGCACCTATATATAACTGCCAAGCTATGCTGTCCCTCTCAGAAAAATCCGGAACTTCATCCCCTGTCTCTTGTCTTCCCTGCTCTGTGTACCCTCATTCTCCAATTCAGAGACAACCCATGAATTCAGCCAACATTGAGTGGGCACCACAGTGTAGCAGGCAGCGCCATGTGAGGTACTCCTGCCTTGCACAGGGAGAGGCAGGCAGGCACCTCCATTCTTCCCGTCTTTCCCTCATCTTCACAGATAATCTGATCAATGACTTTGCACTAAATTATAAATAACTGATAATGCATAAAACATTGATGCTCTCTGAGGGTAGATAGCAAAGTAACGCATCTCTAACTGTAACTCCTCAAGAATCTCTCTGAGAAGTATCTGGAAGGTGAAATCCGTTCTCCCAGACCATCTGCTGGCACCCCATGCCATCCCTGACTCCAGGCTCACCTTTAGCTTAAAAGCCTGGGCAGGTGGCAGAAAGAAGCCAATTTGGCCTCCACTTTGGGACCACAAGCTCCTTTATCCAGGCAACTATTTTACTGGTATAACTGCCCATTCAGGAGTTTGTGGAGTGAAAGCAATAGGCCAACCTCCCTCCTAGGTAAATGTACAGGATTTACCTAGGAGGGACTATAGAACGAGGACTATAGAACATGCTGGTCAAGAGCTGAGTGCCCACCACCCCTTAGCTGTGGGCTATAAACAAGCTACAGTAAAATCCTGTGAAAATGGAGATATCAGAGCCTGACCTCAAAGGGTCATAATGAAGATTAAATGAGTGATTCTGCATTTCCATCTCCCCTCACTCACCAGTGCACATTACAGCTGCAAAGACCCAGCACTGTCCATACTTCACAGGCTGCCCGCCCCTGGCTGACCACTGCCGCAGGATAGCCACACTGCCATTCCACTCCAGTGGGCTGACCCCCAGGGAGTAGTCCTCTCCCCAATTCCCCTGCAGCACGCCGTTGTCGTCATTGCTGTTGATCTGCGAAGGACAGGAGTGGGTTTCCACAGCGCCTGCAAGAAGCTCATACTGTCCTCAGGCAGGGGTGGGAGAGCTTCTGCCTTACCATGGCGCTCACCACCCTGCAGACGTACACAACATCGTTCCTCTGGGAGCAGTCTTTGGACGGGTTCTCTAAGAAGTACAGGCTCTTGTTCAGGATCTCAAAGCAGATATCTACGATGTCCTCTTCAAACTTCCAGGTGAGTACAAGGGCCAAAAAGACAAGCATAAAAGAGTGTAGAATTCTGAAACTTCAACTCAATATAGACTTTTAAGAAAGGTGTTGTATGGGGAGGGGGGGAGTGAGGAGGGGGGAGTGAGGAGGGGGGAGCTAAAAATCAGACAAGGTCCTACCCTCAAAAAGCTTATATGTCAAATTGGAGGGCCTTAAATCAGGTAGAGGATTCAGCACCGATGCTGTCAGCATAGAAGCCAGTGTATGCTCATGGCATTCATTTGCAACATATATTTGGGACATGTTGCAACCCTTTTGACTCCCAAATGCACCAGTATTTGTCTCAGTTTCAAAAAATTACACAAGTTGTCACAGTTGGAAAACAGAAAAATTGATCTTCCTCAGCAAGCCTCCCTGCTTCCCCCCGACTCCTGGAGTGTGTGGACAGGGCTGAGAAGCTAGTGTGGGGAGGGGAGGAACCCCACCAGCCATGATTGGCAGGTGAGAATGGAAAATTCACCCAGAGTCCAAGTTTCCCCCACCCTGTACACTGACTGGATAGTTGAAGTTATTAAAGAATTGCTGTTTGTTATTTTTCAGTTGTGATAATGTATTGTGGTTCAGAGTCACCAACTTTTAGAGCTATATTCTGAAGTATTACTGGCTTGAGTGATAATGGCATTTGTAATTTGCTTCAAAAAAAATCCCAGTGATGAGGTGGGGGGTGGGGGGCAAGGCAGGAGAAGTATAAACCAGGAATCAGCAAACATTTTCTGTAAAGGACCAGAAAGTGAATATTTTAGGCTCTGTGGGCCTCAGGGACTCTATCTCAACTACTCAATTCTGCCACTGTGGCACAAAAGCAGCCACAGACGATGCCTAAACAAGTGAGCACGGCTGTGCTTCAATAAAATGGTATTAATGGACACTGAAGTTTGAACGTCATGTAATTTGCACACCAAAAAATACTATTTTAAAAAATTTGTTTTCAACAATTTAAAAAACATGAGAACCATTCTTAACTCAGAGGCCATGCAAAAACAAGCAGTGAGCCATATTTGGCCCATGGGCGATAGGTTGCAAGCCCCTGATATAGATGGAACAAGATTCAACCTAAATTGATCACTATTGAGGCTGAGGGACAGGTTCATGGGGGTTCATTAGAGTAGCCTGTCTACTATAATGTATTATGTTTTAAGTTTTTCATAATAAAATATTAAAAACTAAAAAGGAAAGGCATCTCCCCTTTTTTCCTTGCCTCTTTCACTGGTTGGGAAATTGGCCCAGCACTACACACCCTGACTTTCGTTAGCAGCCCTTTGTGAGCCCACCTTCCCATGATAGCGTTACCTGCCCATAGTTCCAGGGACAGGAGGTGATGAAACTTTCATGACCCTTGTACACAAAGCCATAGTCCATCATGAGGTACTCCTGCAGCAGTATTTCACTTGGCAGGTACACGTCATCCTCTGAGCGGTTAAGGGCAGTGGCGGGGGTAAAACCCCAAACCAAAACACAAAAAGTAATAAGAATGAAAAAACAGTAATGCAAATATCTAGCTGAAAAATACAAGAACCAGTTGATGGTAATAGAAATCAAGAGAGGACCCCTTAAAAGTTACTATGTGCTTTTCTTTTCTTTTTTTTTTAATTCATTTTTATTGTTAGACTTATTGGGGTGACATCTGTTCTAGAGGCCAGAGATATGCCGTATTTCGCCATGTATAACATACTCCCGTGTATAATGCGCACCCACTTTTTTGGCCCAAACTTTCATGAAAAAAAAAAAAAAACTTTTGTTTTAATTTTTCAATTCAAATATTCATTTGTTTATATTTAGGTACTAGTTTTTTGTATTATAAAAAAACTTTAGCATTTATCTTTTAACACATGGTACAAGAAATTTTTTGTAACAAATAATTACCAATTACAAGAACAGATACAAGGTTCAAGAAATTTTATGTATAAAACCTTTTTTATATAAAAAAATTATCATATTCTAGGGTATTATTTCACATATGGATATCGTTGATTTCTAGAGTTATACTTTTAACTCATAAGTATAAATAAAAGAATTAAAAACATTTATTCAGAATTAGTCTACCCAGGTATGAAGCACATCCTTATTTTTCCCCTCACAATTTTGGGCAAAAAAGTGCACATTATACACAGCAAAATACAGTAATCTATACTTTTAAAAAAAATGATTTTTTTCCTGACTGTAAAAGTGGCAAGTCTGTTGTAGAGATATGGAAAACACAGGTGATGGAAAGAAAAAGATGAAAATCACTCATTCCCACTACTCAGGAGACCCACCATTACATTTTGATATGTTCTGGCCACTCTCTCTTTCTCTGCACATACGTGTAATACAGTTAGTTACATATCACATTGTGTTCCATCTCCTAGTCTGTTTCACTTAACATCACACCATGAACAATTATCACGCCATGAAAAATTCTTTGCAAAGATGATTGTTAGTGAGCACATGGTAATGTATTGCATAAATATGCTGTGTTTCATCTTCTGGGCTTTCTCAGTAGAACCTCACAGAGCATTCTCAGTGGACCGCTTAGTATTACGGCCTGTAAGCAAGTCATACCTTCACTCCAAGGGTTAAAAAGCAGGATGAAAGTCCCCAGCAGGTGAGTCTCAGTCTTGCTATGACCATGACCCTGAGAGATCTCTATCTTCAGAGTGTAAGAGCCAATGACTGCATTGGCTGGTGTGAAAAGGGAGACAAAGAGTGAGTTGGAGTCAATGACGAAGTCAGAAGCACTCCAGACATTTCCTTGTCTGGTCTGGGTGAGTGAGAAGGTAGCTCGGGTTCCCAGGAGCTCCACGGGTGCTGGTCCTGTGTAGGAGAGAGTGACTCCAATGTGAGGCTCAAAATCTATGGGACATGATTCCAGAGTCCTGGAATGACCTTTACCTTCTCCCACCACTTGCTAATCCTTTGACTTTAAGGCTTTTACTGACACAGGGTGTCCTTGGGCAAACCACTTAAGACCTCTGGGCCTCCATTTTGTTATCTGTAAAATGGGATCATAATAGTGCCCACCTGAAAGTCTTATCACAGGGATTAAATGAGTTAATGTGTGTGAAGATCAGTACAGTGCCTGCTGTGTATTTAAAGGTTGGTTGTTATCACGATTTCAGTTTTCTGAGTTGGCCAAATCCTTTCTTAACAGCACAATAGAGTCCTGGGGGTCCCAGGAGAAGAGAGGGAAGGCAACTCCAAAAACAGAGACAGGGGCCCTGCAGATGAAGTTTGCCTTGGGGCGGGGGGAACTCACCAGTCTCAGCCACGAAGGTGAGGTGGTCAGTCCCAGAGTGGAAGGGTCGGTTGAAACGCAATTGGAGCAGAAAAGGCTGGCCCCGGCGCACTATGAGCCGCTTCAGGCCCATCTCCTGCGTGTGATGCCCCTTGTTGTTTCGGGGGCTCTGCAGGTCGACGGACCTGAGCTCCAGTGCCGCCACTGGGAGAGAAGTGGGGACACATCACTGCCCAGCTGTAGCTCCCTGGGCTCAGCAGCCCCTGACACTTCCCAATCATCTCTTTGCACCTGGCTTTGACTTAGGTAAGACGCCTGTCCAGATCTGAACCCTTCTGCCACCTGCTCCCTAATTTCAGGACTCAGCCTGAGACTGCAGTTCAGCAGGTCCCGGCTCAAGATTAGGACCACAATGATCCCAGTGACCTCTGTACCTGGACCCTGAGCCACAGTGCCTGAGGAGAATTAGGTCCCAGAAAGCAAATGAATGCCAGACAACAGAAACTTAACACTTGAAGTGCCGCCGCATGCCCTTAACCACTTCTGCTGACAATCTTTATAAAAGTTACTTTATTATCCTGATAAAAGAAAGACCAAATTAGAATTTTGTATGAATTAAGTCAATGAGCTGACCACAGGCTAGGACCTCAGCTATAGGCAACTCTGTGCTTTAGGATACTGGGTAGGTGAGAGTCTCAGGGTTACTTGTAGCTTATTTCTTGCTTCTCAGCCATGTCTTAGGTATATGAGAGCACTGTAATGGGGTGCTACTATAATGGGTACACCTAGTGTACAGTTTTAAAACTCTTATAGCACAGTGGGTTAAGAGCAAAGGCGCTCACCACCTCAGCTGTGAGACCTTGAGTGAGTCACTTAATGTCCCTAGACATCAGTGTCCTTGCCTGAAATATGGAGACAATGGGTTCATGTGGGTGTTAAGTGAGAATTCACATGTAAAGACCTTAGCATAGCAGCAAGTACAAAGTAAGCACTCGGATCTTTAGTTGCTCTTAGTACTAGTAATATGCAGCCTCAGACTGCATTTGCTTTGCTTTTTTTTACTGGTGATTTTTATTGCATTTATATCAGCAAAAATCCATTAGGTTTTTTCCCCGAGAAGTACATTACTAATTTATCTCAGTGGTTCTCAACTGGGGAAATTTTGTCTCCTGGTTTGGCAATGTCTAGACACATTTCCGATTGTCACAACTGGGGGAGAGGCTGCTACTGGCATCTAGCAGGTAGAGGCTGGGGATGCTGCCAAAGAGCATCCAAGAGGAAATCCTCGCGTTTGTTCCCAGTCGTGATGTAAACTGCAGGTCATAGTCAAAAAGTTTGATAGCAACTGTCTTACGTCCTGTTGGAAACTGGTTGCATCTCGTTTGTTCCTGAGGTTCCTGACATTTTTATACCAAGATCCATTGACCCTTCCCAGAAAGCTTCTCCACCCCATAGGCAACGCCTAATGGCCAGTCTACCCTGAAAGATCAAATACCCAAAACAAGCAGTGAGGAATGCACAGGAATGCTTTTGTCACTCCCACAGGAGGGACCAGGACTGCTCCAAGCATAGTTCCTAGGAGCAGCCAACTCCATTTTCCCTTGACGCAGGCTGACTCTTGGTTTGGGAAAGAAAGGGAAGGAGGAAGAAGGAAGCTTCCAGGTTGCACTGCATGGAGAAAACTCATCCTCCATTGGAGGGGTTTTTTGTTTGTTTTGGTTTTTTGGTTTTTGTATGTTTGTTTTTGCTTTGTTTTTTATTCCACTAAATATAATTATGCATTTGGCTCACTGAAGTGCCTTTCATGTCAGGAAGACAATGACTTCAGAGAACAAAGGGGAGGTCTTCAAGGGAGCAGGGAAAAAAGGTAGGAGCATCAGGAAGAGGTTCCACAAAGCAGGAAATAAAAGAGAATCGATTAGCAAAAACGCGTCAGCTCCCACAAGGCCTTCTGGACTTGGCCACTGGCCCACCGGAGTTCATGAGAAGTAAGAGGAGAGGTGAGCCCCAGCCACATGATTCCTGGCACTTGACTAGTATAAAGAGAAGGATATAAAAGAATCAAAATACATCCCCATGTATTTTCAGCCTAAAAAAATAATAAATATATATATAAATTTTTAAAACCAGCTATCTGCCTTTAATGAATTCTGAGATTCGGAGCTCTTGCCCTCTGAGAGATCAAAACCTCAGGCAGCTGAGCTTTTCTGGACGGTTCCATCTCTCCCTTTGGGTCTTGACTCAGAGGTCACCACCACACAGGGCACTTCTTTGATCACTGAATATGATGCTCCACCTTCCACCCTATTATCATTTGCCATCTCAGCACCCTCTTTATTTTCTGCAGAGCGCTTAATCATAGCTAGAATGACAATAGTTGGAGGGAGGCAGAACTTCCATCTTCTCACACCTGCCTTGAATGGAACACGGTTACTAATTGCTGATAATTACAGCTAATGTTCTTACCACTTACTTAATACTTATTGCATGCCAGGAAGTGTCTGAAGTGTTTTACATGATTAAAAATCATTCACATTCTCACAACCACTTTCTTTGGAGTTCCTGGCATGCAGGAAGTTGCAAGGCAGAGGTGGGTTTCAAACTCCCAAGGCGCTGGTTGCAGAACCTGGTCTCGAAACCTTCACAGTCTCCTGCTTTCCCTGGCAGGTGCTTAGAATGGATACGTGCATACCTGTGTGAAGAATGAGGTCTGGCAAGAGGGCCATGGGCTCTAGGAGAGGAGAGGGAGAGAAAAGCCTGTAAGGGCAGCAGGGCCAAGATGCTGCCGTTGGCTTCACTAGTAATGGGCACACCTATCCCTGAAGGGAGAATACAATGTTACACCTTTCTGAGGGCAATTTATCAATATTTACTACAAAGTAAAAGAAAGCCTTAAAACAGAAATACCTTTGAGCCATAAATTACATTACTCTTCTAGAAATTTTTCCTAAAAATATATTTATAGGGGAGTTCCCTGATGGTGTAGTGGCTAGGCTTCAGCGCTGTCAATGCTGCAGCCTGGGTTCGATTCCCAGCCAGGGAGCTACCCACATAAAACAAAACAAAACAAAACAAACAAACAAACAATATATATATATACATATAATTATAATTTGTGTACAAAAATAGAAGCATAAGCATGTTCAGTGCAAACCAAATATCCTACAGTCAGAGTTGGATACATAAACTTCATTCCTTTCATCTTGATGTGACCACAAAAAGAACAAAGAATATGGGAAAATAATTCATGAGATATTAAAAGTCACCATAAAAAGACAAAAAAAACCCAACCTTGTATGTTACAGATTATCTTTGGATTGTAAAATTATGGGACATTTTTCTTGCCTTTGAGTTTGTTTTTTTTTTTTGGTGGGGGGGGGGGGCGTTTCCGAGCTTCTGCTTTGAACATGTTTTTGTTGTTTTAGTATTTTTTTTAGAGAAAAGTGTTACTTTGATTAAAGGCAGGTTTTTGAGCAGGAGCGGCATGTACTTCCGGATTAATCCAGCTGTGGCACGTAGCCCAGACCAGGGAAGAAAACAGACCAGCATAGGAAGGCCTGTGAGGACCCTGTTGCAATAATCTCAGGCAAACTCCAATGAGGACCTAAACAAAGATGTTGGCAAGAAGAAAGGAGGGACTACTGCCCATGTGCAAGGGACTGGTGTCCAGGGGCATGTGGCAGTCCAATAAACGCTGGTTGAAATACTTTAACTTCCAGGGCTTCCGGCTAGTTTGGATGAAGACTGGGGCAGGTTAAAAGAATCCACCGCCAACAATGGCCTAGGCAATCAGGCCACTGGAAAAGTCCAGGGGGAGATGGCGAAGGTTCAGTTACACCTGGCACAGCCAGCAGAGAGTTGGCACCTGTCATCAAATGTCCAGGGGCCTTGGCTCCTTCCCTTCTCCTGCCTTGGTCCTTATATCCACGTCTGCTTCTTGGTCAATGTCTTGTCCTTTCCACTCCTCATTACTATTGTCAGTTTGAGACTATGATAAATATTTCATTCTCATTTCTTCCCTTTTAACAAATGTGAAAGGGTCATCTGTGTGAGAGCATAAAAAGATTTCCATGCAATGAGATTATGCAGTGTCCCTGCCTCTTTAAATGTGCAGGAGTAAAAATGTCTTATTACCTAAAAACTCAAGTCCAAAGTCGTTAGTCAAACATTCAAAGCCTTCCACAATGTGGTCCCAGCCAATCTTACCTCCCAATAGCCATAAATAATCTCTGTTTCACTTGTGTTGTGACCTTCAAAACACTCATCCCCAGCTCTACCTCTGGATGGTCCCTGATCCTTCACAATCTCTCCATGTCCTCACTGTAACCCAGTTTCAAGCAAAATTCAGCATCTACTTCCTCCATGAAATCCTTCCCAAACATTTCACAACACAGAGAGAGGTATCTCAGCATCAGTATCCTAGTTTAAAATCTAGCTAATATTTACTGAGTGTTATTAAGCTCCAGTGCATTATCTCCTATCCCTACAAATACCCAACAATATATTATTAACTCCATATTACTGATGAGCAGACAGAGATCAGTGAGGTTAAGTAACTTTCCCAGTATCACCTACCTAGTAAGTGGCAAAATTGTCATTTACATCTAGACAGAACCTAACTCTTAACCTCCACCCTGTGCCGCTGTGCTGGAGGTTTCCCTCCACCCTTTTTCCCCAAGTAAACCAATATTGTGCTTTATTCAAATAAAAAACATAATGAACAGACCCAAGGAGGAGCTTCTCTGGTGGAAAAACAGAGGCAGGTCCCCTTGGCTTCTCGGTAGGGTCCTAGAGACCCAAAGAACACAGTGAAAACCAGAGCTCCATCTCAACCTCCTCATCCTAAAACACCTGCTGGTCAGGGCAGAACCAGCTCTGAGACCCACCTGATCTATCTCCTGCTCTGCAATGTCTTAGACTCTGGACCACTGACTTGTGTGTTGCACGGGTACTGTTATGTTATTTCTTTGAAACATTATTTTCATTTAATGGTGTCTGTTGATTAACCATATTGTTTAATTGTTTACACCCAGTACTCAGCATTCAAATAGCTACTGGCAGAAGAAAAGCATTCTCAACTGGCTACACAGTTTAAATCATTAGGTTTTTTTGAAGCAAATATAACACATGATTAATATCTAAAATATATTGAAGTTTCTATAAATATTAAGAAGTCTTGCTATAATCAGAGAAATGAAAACTAAAACAATAATGCAATCACATCCTTGATTGGTTCAAAAATATTTGAAAGAATACCCTTAACCTATTTTGTGAGGGCATATGGAAACAGACTATCTCATATACTGATGGAGGAAGTTATCAATTGATGCAGACTTTTTAGAGAAATTGGTTGATATTGAAGGGTAACAGGATATGCCATTCCAAAGTATTCCACTTTGGTAAAAAGATTATTTTGAGCTGAAGGCAGCTGAGAAGACGCAGATACAAGAGAAGTTCTCTGCCCTCTCCCCATCTGCCTACAATAAGGCAATAAATTCCTAAAGGTGTTCTCCCTCTTCTCTCTACCAGGAAGGACAGAAGTTAATCACCAAAGACAGCTCTAGACCCTTGTCAGCCCAAAGAAACACCAGAGGAATCTACATAATAAACTATTAACTAGCTCTTATCTTTCATAATTCCCCCATATGCATATTTAACCATCCTACAATGTGCTACCCTTGAAACTCAAAGTCCTTTTCCTTTGTGTTTCACTTCTCTAAAAATTCATTATTTTTATTTGTTAAGATGGTATATAAGCCCAATTTCTAATCACCCCTTTCAGTTACTCAACATTGTGTGCTCCCAGTATGTGCAATGCACATGTTAATAAACTTCTATTTGTTTTTCTCTTATTTGTCTGTCTTTTATCAGTCTAATTTCTAGGTTCCAAGCCAATGAACCTAATTGGTAGAGAAAAAAGAAGTTAGGTTTTCCTTCCCCTACAATATCTATCAAACCTTAAAGTGAATATTGTCAGTGCTCCAACAGTTCTTTTAGAAATCTTTCACATGGAAAATTTGCATACATATGCAAAGATATATCAAAAAGGATGTTCATTGCAGCATTGTTTATAAGAGCAAAATGCTGGAAACAATCTAAAAGTCTATGAACAAAGCAGAGTAATAAACAAATTAAGAAATGTATTAAACAAATTGTTTTTATATGCCCAGAATATAAAACTATAATTCATTTCAAATTTTTGATAGACTAATATGCACTGACTTGCAAAGATTTCCAATATATATGATTACATTTTTTTAAAAAGCAAGTCATCAGATAATATGTATTATATAATCTCACTTTATAAAACAAACAATTTAATACGATCTAGTATTATTTGAAAATAGTTAACTAAATTGTTAACAGTTCTTTCCTATGAGGAAAAAGCCAAATTGGGAGTACATATATACGTAGAAGGGGAACTTGGACTTTTTTTATCCTAATTAATATTATATATGAACTTTTAACTTCTTATAACAAGCATATATTTTCTATGTATTACTTGTTAATTAAAGTATAGTATTTCAAAAGATGTTATGACATTTTAGGCTTACTGTAGTTGGAGATAACTAAGTGGAAAAAATACCCTAGAATTTAGCACAAAAACAACCTGGAATCTAGCATATGAACAAGCCTCTTGATCTCTCTCTATTAAACTCTGACTTGTATTAGAATACCATGTACATCTCTAATTTCTAATAATTTCTATGATATATAATTTGGAACTCAATTTTTAAAAAATACATCATTCATGTTTAGTGCCCTCTCACAGCAGGCCCCATGTGTCTGCCAGGGTGGCCCAGCCTGCTGTGCCCTGTTTTTCTCACTCCCTGCGGTTCTGAGGGGACTCAAAATGTGGCCTGAGCCAGAAGGCAGGAGCAGCATCTCTCTAAGGGGAGCTGACAGCCAGAGGAGCAAATCAACCAGGAGAGGGTCTAGGATTCCATAAGTGGTTCTCCCATAGCTCCAGGATTAGACACAGCAATGATCTCGCAAGCAGCAAGGACATCAAGCAACAAATGGTCAAGATCAAGGTACTTGTGGGTCCCCTCAGACTTCCCAAGGCCATTCCCGTCTCAGGATGTTAAAGAAAAGGTGGTCCCCAGCTTTAAGGTTAAGCTGAATCCATTCATTAGAAAATGAATGGCTGCATGATTTGTGCTCCAAGGCCTCAATGAAGGTAAAGAAATGGGAGAAAGGAGCCGGATTATACATTGAGCTATCAACAACAATTTAGGCCCCCCTTTCCTTTCTGTTCACCCGCTACCCTCCCCATACATCTCCCCTCTCTCGGCTTAGCACCTCAGAAAAGTTAGATTCCCAGTACTCACCCGGATCCATCTTCCTTCTCTCAGCCAGGGCCCTTCAACTAATCAGTCTTCAGATTCTAGACTGAATGGCCTCTCTGAGCATTGCAGTCACCAACTAGGAACTCCTTCTGTTGTGAGGCGGGTGGGGCTGCCATTTCCTCCTCCTCCTAGTTTGCCTCCAGCTCTTAACTTTCCCACTGTCCCAGGTGCACATTAGCTTAAGGAAGCGAGCTCTGTCTAACGCCTGTGTAAACACTGCTGAGAGCTTTCTTTCTGTGGCCTCCTTTATAAGTCGAGAAGATGCAGGTGATGTGGAAGGGAAAGGTTGATTTGGATCTGTTCCTTTGTGTCTTTGTCACGCTGAGGCTTGAGACCCCATTCACCCTAAACCAGCTCATTCTGGTGTCAGGCATCACTGGACAGTGTTGGGATAGGGATGAGTAAAGAACAGACCCGCCCTCAGGAAGATCACACACAAATGGTCATGCAAATGCCTTTAAACAGCCCATTAGGATCTGGAGAGTTTTACATCTTGAAGAAAAATGAAGTTCAATTGAATTATTATGCTATTGATTAAAAATGAACTTGGTAAAGTTTCCAATGACAAGGGGAAATGCCTATGATATAATGTTAATAGGATGAGGGGCATTAGAGATGTTCTCAGTGAAGTATTCTAGAGGCATGAGAAGGTAAAATTGACAGATTGTAGTGATTGATTAAATATGTAAAATGATGGAAAAGGAGATGTTGTGAGTCCTAAGGTTGTTGGCTTCATGCTTCTGGGTGGATGGTGCTGCTATTCTTGAAACAGGAAGCACTAGATGAGGACCAGGTTTTGGGAATCAGAACATGGGTCAGGTTCAGGATTTGCAGTTGAGTTTGAGATGCCCATTAGATGTACAACAGAGAGATGACTAGAATGTCCAATAAACAAATCCATAGTTGAGAAGAAAGATCTGGGTTAGAGACATAAAACGATAGTCATTGGAGCCAAGGGTTTGAATGAGTGCGTGAGTGAGAAGAGAGCCTAGGACGGATGTTTGAGAAACTGCAGCATTTAAAGGTTGAGTAGAGAGATGACGGGCATGAAGGCTGAACAGCAACCAGAGGTAGCAGGAAAACCAGGAGGCGGGTGTCCTAAGAAGCCAAAGAAAGAGTGTTTCAAGAAGCAGGGAGTGTTGCCAAGTAATATAAAGTCTGAAAAGTGTCCATCAGCTTGTTGTATGGAGACTGTTGTACCTTAGTGATAGAGATTTCCATGGCGTGATGGTGAGGAAAGGTATTGGAGAGAGTCGAGGACTGCACTGGAGGGGAGGAAATGGACAGACTGAACGTGGACCAAGTTGGGATTGACTTCCTTTCCTTTTGCCAGGCTTCATTTTTGTTCTCTTAAAAATAATCAGTGAAGGGGGTGGGAAATCAATGAAGAAAGAATTTCAGAACACCAAGGGCAGAGAGAATTTTTCTCACTTTCCCCTTATTTTCTACTCAAAACAATATTCAATAATATCTAAAAATCGCCCACCTTTTTCTTCAAACCTCAGTGAATGAGATTTCAGGTTTGGTTTTTATTTATTTTTCTTTCCAAATGTCTGAGTGGATCTGAATCCCTCACTTTCTGAGAGAAAGGATACAGAGGGTCCCTTATACAGGATGATTTCTTCAAAGAGACGATGGAGGCAGAAATTGTTTGCAGATGTCACATTGAACCTAAAACCCATGCCCTCAGTTGAGGCCATGTCAGTGGGCAGGGCTTGCATTATTTGTGATTTTAACATGAAAGAGTAAGTTGGCATGATTTGGATAGAAATCACTTACCAAACTTCCAAAGCAATGTTCTGTGTGTCAACATGAGAAATTTATCATCTGAGTAAGATGGAGCAAATCTTGGTTTAACTTGCCTTGCTTGTTTGTTTGGGGTTTTTTTTTTCCAACAAAATAGAACAAACCTCTTACCTATCTGATGAGTATCAGGAAAATTTCTGGCCTACAAGGGGAAATTTGACCATGGATGTCCCCAAATAACACTCTTTCAAGAACTCTGGTTATGAGCGAGGGGTAGCATCTGGACAGGTCAAAGGAGGGATTTTCCCAAATGTCAGTGCATTGAGCATAATTAGGTGTTGATAAGAAAGAATGAGTAGGAGTTCCCTGGTGGTGTAGTGGCTTAAGGCTTTGATGCAGCACTGCGGCCTGGGTTCGATTCCCAGCCAGGGAACCACACACACACACACACACACACACACACACACAAAAGAGTAGAATTGGATTGGTTAAAAGATACAAGAAAGAGAATGAGTAATCCAGGTACCTCAAACTCAAATGTCCAAGGAGCCAGGTAACTTAAATGAATGAGGCAATGGGATGGAAGAAACAAGAGAGAATGGCAGGAACTGCAAGAGACTGGAGAAGAAGAGAGTACAGGCTCCTTGTATATACTGGCCTGAGGCTCAGGGGTTTTCTGCGGGGTGAGGGACCTGTTCTTGATGGTAGCATACAAATACATGTATTGATCAAACTTGTGGAATTATACACTAAAAAAAGATGCATTGTACCTTTCATTTCTTTTTCTTATTTTAAGTAAAATAAAAATAAGAGGGAAAATTTCCTATATAGGTCAAACATAGGGGATGTCTGTGGACCACAAACATTGTTTGATGGGCTCTGGAATAATTGAGAGAATAAAGCTTCTGAAAAGATGTGAGGAATGAGGGAGTTCCCTGATGGTGTAGTGGCTTAAGGCTTTGGCGTTGGCACTGTTAGTGCTGTGGCCTGGGTTCGATTCCCAGTCAGGGAGCTACTCACATACCAAAAAGAAAAAAAAAAAAAAAAAAAAAAAAAAAAAAAAAAAAAAAAAAAAAAAAAAAAAAAAAAAAAAAAAAAAAAAAAAAAAAAAAAAGATGTGAGGAATGAGACCCAGACCCCAGGGTGGAGAGCTTTGCCTCAGATGGAGGAGGGATATGGTCTCTATAGCAACAGGAGGAAAAGTTGTCAGGTAGACGAGATTGTGGCAGGCATTTGAAGGATTTCTCATGACTTCTATTTTGCCAGTAAAGCAGAAGGTCCAGGAGGTCCAGTCATCAGTTAACTATGAGCTGTGAAATGGAAAGTCAGATATTTGAGGAGTGTGGTGATGGTTTGATACAGCCACAAAGGAGAATTCCAGAATGAATGGACCAGAAAAAGATGATAGGACTGTTAGGTAGTATTTCAGGCCTTTCTGAGGTCGGCGATTATAAAAACAAAAACAAAACAAAACCTCCCACAAAATAATGTAAAGGAATTATGGAGGTAAAACTAGGGCTGGTATATGATTTCATCAGGGATCAAAACTACTGCTTTTCACTTCAGCATCTTGGCTTGTAACTTCCATCCTCAAGGTTACCTCACGGTTCAAGATGGCCATAGGAGCTGCACCAGAAGGCACAGGAGTGGGGCTGTCATGCTGACTCAACTCTCTTTAAGTTTTACTGCAGCAACCACTCAACAGTCTCCCTCATTTGGTAGAATGCAGTCACATGACCACGCCTGCATGAAAGGGCAACTGGGAAATGCGATGTTTTATCCCTGACAGTAATGTGTCCAACTAGCATGAGTGTCCTATTATTAAATAATATATATTGGAGTATGGAGTGGTAGTTTCCGATACCACGATCTGCCCTGTCGTGTGCATTTTGTTCTCCAGTGGGGCCCATCTCAGAATGTGACCATGGAGAAACTGGAAGTTGATGTCACCAGGGTTGAGATTTTATCAGATGAATAGCCTAAAAGTGCTAAGATGCAGGGGTCTAGAACTGTCTTGAGAGAGTGACTACAATTATGAACCATGGATTCTAAACTGGGTTTGGGAGAAAAGTGAGGGCAGGAGGAAACTGATGGGTGGAGAGAAAATAGAGACTTTAAAGACCTAGACATCCTGATGCAGTGAGAGAAAGGCTTCTGTGGAAGAAGCTGCACGGGTAAGCTTGGACCATAGGAGGTTGTGGGGGAGAGGGAGAAGCGAGGCTGTGGGCAGACAGCTGCTAATCTGTTTTAAAAAGAGGAGATGGGACAACGACACTCTGACACTCAAATGACGATCAGGGAGTGACAAGAACCCACGAACCCTCTTTCCTGTTTCTCTCACCTCCCCATCTACTTTCTAGTTCTATGAGTTTGCATCTGCAGTATTTCAAACGGAGGGTGTATTGGACACATCTCGTACCCTACCTCACATCCCTTTGGACCAGCTATTTCTGTAACAGCCGGTGTTACCTGACTGCAGTGTCTCAATGTCATTAGGAATCTCTCCCGCTCTTCTGATCTGCTGGGCACTCACACATATGCAAACCTTAAAAGGGGGGAGAAAGTCAATACCCCAGGGGTTAATCCCTGACCACTGGGAACTAGGATCTGGTAAATGAATACTCCTTCTCATCTCCCACAGGGTACACAATTCTGAAGTACCTTCTACTCAGCTGTCCAGGTCCTAGTAGGACTAATCCCCAGGTGCCCATAACAGTGACCAGTTTGATAACACTCTTTTTCAAAGTGTGCTGACACATAAAATGAAATTTACCATTTTAACAAATTGACAGTGAATGATTAGTATAGTACATTCAGTTGTGAAACCATTACCACTATCTAGTTCGAGGACATTTTTATCACTCCCTCACATGCAACTCATATCCATGAAACCATCACTATCTGGTTCTCCCTTTCTCAACCCCTGGCAACTACACATCTGTGAGTTGGCCTATATTGGATATTTCTTATTAATGGAATTATGCAATATATACCTGTTATGGCTAGATCCTTTTACTTAGCATGTTCTTGAGATTCATCCATGTTGAAGCATGTATCAGTACCTAATTCCTTTTTATGGATGAATAATATAGCATTGTTTTATTTATCTATTCATCAGCTGATGGATATTTAGGTTGTTTCCACCTTTGGCTATTGTAATAGTGCTGCTATGAATGATATGAACATTTTTATATTGGCTTTTCCTCCTTCGATGTCATGTGGCAGGTGTGGGGAGAACCTGGAAGTAGTGAGGTCACTGCAATAGTCCAGGTAGAATGGTGACACTTGGAGATCTGGACTAAGGCAGCAGGGATAGAAAGAAGGGACTACATTTGAAAAGCCCACAGAATTAGAACTGGCTGGATTTGGTGACAGTGTGAGAGAGACAGGAACCTGATGGACAGGGGAAAGAAATATTGATGATATCAGAATTTTAACTTAAAAACAATGTTTTCAATTGTTTCCATTTTTAGAGCCCAAACATTTGATCATTTTGATAGAAGATTTTCCAGGTTCTTAGAAGCAGGGTCACTCTTGAGTGTGCATGGCCAATGGGAAAATGTTTTTTTGCAGGGCTCCTTTCTAAATAAAAATTTAAGTCACCCCAAGTCAGTATGTCAACATCATTCTGACAGCTCAATCTTGTAAGATCCCTCAAGAAATATCACATTGGCCAATGGAAGTGATCTACTCATCAGGTCACCCTCTTGGAACCTGGTGCTGGCCACAGTGCCCAAGGATGACCACCTAGATAGGAGTCTGAGAGCTCCTCAGGGCATCTGGTCAACCCCTTGTGTGAAGGGATGGAGGATAGGCTGGAGGAGTGAGGAGGATATAGAAAGTCAAAGGGCCCCAAATAGGTCAAATGGAGATTTCGGGCCCAGGCTGGATAGCACTGTCAGCCCTCGCCAGAGAAGAAAACTTTGAGGAAGGCACTCCCAAGTGCAAGGCCCTCTGAGAGGCCCTCACTCACACAGGTCTAAGGGTGGTAGAACCCAGAATGACCCGGGATTAATATGAACTTCAGGAATCAGAATAAGAAATGGAAAGTAGTATTTGTTTTGTATATAACCTAGTTGCCACATACCATGTAAGGTTCTTGCTTTACTTGATTTTCTTAAAATAGTGAGCAGGCACTATTATCAGGCCCATTTCACAGAGGAGAAAATTGTGTCCTAGAGAGAGATTATGTGACTTCTCTCAGGTCACATATTGGTGAATTCAGGTTCCAAAATTCCCTTTCTATACCCCATGTTACTGCCCAGAAAGAGTCTCACCTTTTCTACTTCCACTAAAAGAGCATGTACTGTTTCTTTACAAGGAGTCTGGCACTCTGATTTTTTCTCTAATGGCTGGACATTCTCTAGATGACTGGGTATGTTCTGCACTGAGTTTCTGTGAGTAGGTTTCAGCCATGGCCTGAAGACCTCTCTGATCTCTTATACAGAGCACCCTTCTCTGGTTTGCATTTGATGATTCTGTGACTCCTAAACTGTTGCAGGCCCAAGGACTCCACCTGTGCCTGACAATTTCCTAACCTGTTATTTTGGGAAGGTTCAGCTCACATGTGGATTGAACTCAAGCAACTCCCCAAACAACTTTTAAACCAGAGGAAGAGCCATCAGACCAGGTGATAGAAGGTTTATTTAGAACCTAACAGGAAACCAAGTTTATTAAGATCATTCTGCGTGAGTCTGTGGTGATGTTAATGATTATTCTGGTTTGGATTCTCAGTGGTTGGGACACACTTTGAGCAAAAATCATTAAGATGAGGTGTGGCTGTTTTCTAACCTTAGCTGATGAAACCTTGAACCCAGGCAAGGGGCCAGGCTGGAATTTAAGGATGGCTATGTGGCTAAGCTATTGTTTCAACACTTTCACCAGAGGCCCTGACTAAAGAGATGGCTTAATCCTCTGAGAGGTGTTGGTTTGGGATCAAGTAAGAGCTTCACTACTTTTACAGACATTTTGGTGTCCCTCTCTTAAATCCCCATCGTTCCCCCTGACCCATTATTTATGACCCCATAAATACCCACAAATGAATCGATAAAATAGGGCTCCTGTGAAGGCAGCTACCCAGAATTTTCATTAGAGGGAGGGGAATGGGAAGCCCCAGTTCCTTGTAAACACAGCTATAGGGAGGGGCCTGGCCCACAGGCAGAAGAGCTGGCAGGCAGTCAATGTCTCCCAGCTTGTTGAGACACTGTGAACATTAAGAGCAGAGCCTGTAAGATTTCTCCTGTGAAATGCTCTTTGTTTGTTGTACCTGTATAACCTTGCTTCTTCTCCACTTGCAGGTGGATCACTACCCCACTGGCCACCTGCCACCAGAGACTGTCCCCAGCAGTAAGTCTCAAAAAACCTATTTCTCATGCTCAGCCACCCACCTGTGTTCTTTAGGCTTGGGGCTTCTCAGGCACAAATCTTGGAACAACTCAACTCAGTCCAAACAACAACACCTTGAAAGAGAGAATATAGACAGTGTTTAAGCTGTCCTGGGGTGTCCTGTGACTTCAGCAACACCTAGGGCTGGGGCAGGTGAGATGCTAAGTGTCACAATTAATCAGTGTTTCAAGGTTTGAAAGAGCAGCTGTTTCCACTGGGGCCAGAATTACTCACAGATACCCTGAAAATGACAGTTACCTGTGATCTTGTGAGGGAGTAAAGAAGGTGCCTCCCAGAGGGGTCTAATATCAAGACAGACATTATTTCTTTTATGTGAGTATTTATTCCAGGATCTAAGTTAGTACCCACTCTTAACTTTTGACCTACAGCAAATGAGGCTATAGATATGGAAGGAGGAGCTATTTAATGAAAGAAGTCTGGTTTTTAAGGCACTTGATATAAAAGTTGCAGAATTTTTGGATGGGAGAATGACCTCCAGGTTAACTCATTCCCCAACACTAGTCCCCAAGTTGGGCCATCCCAGTTAGTTTTTAAGTTGCAGTGTCTGCCCTGAGTCCCTGGGGTGACTGCCTGCACTACATCAGTCCCAGGAAATACCACACATTTCCATCATAGCTTGATTGGTTGCTCTGGACAAAAGGACAATGGTTCCCTTCGATGGCTTGTATTCAGCTGCGGCCGGATGTCTTGGTTATTTGACTTCAGTGTGGCATGAAATCATGAACCTGTAGACACAGTAGAGACAGAGAATGGTTATGTAAGGTTTAGGTCTCAAAGTCAACAAAAATGCGTTTCAGGTTGCTGGACTGACACTGCAGGAAGGGAATTTTGGCATTTCAGGGGCAGGGTTGATACTGCTTGTATGGCCAGTCTGACCAGCAGCACCTTCTCGGCAGTACTTCCCTCCAGTGCCAGCTTGACAACTCCAGTTTGGGTCTATAAAAAAGTCAGGGTATTCTGTCATGGTGGTTGTTCTTACAAGGCAGATTAGTGGTTATGGGATTTAGTCGAAGCCGCAGAACTACCTTGAGATTAGATTACTTGCAGGATCCTGAAACCTGAGTTTGAATCCTGCCTCTATGATTAGCCTGTGTCCATGAACAAATTACATTCCTCCTCTAAGCCTCAATATCCTCATCTTCAAAGGAGACAAAATAATTGTGAGGATTATAGGAGATAAGGGTTGAAAGCACTTGGCACAGTTCTGGCACAGAGTCAGCTCTCAATAAATAGAAGCAATTATGACTATTTTAAAAGCATATCTGCTCAAATAGGGTCTTTCTCTTTTCTCAGCCTTCCTTATTTTTGCTGAAGGAGCTCTTGGCTAGGACTACAGAGGTAGATTGGTTGGTAATGTACTTCATCACCTGGCATCCATTCCATTTCTGGGTAGTTCACCTACTGTCCTAATGTGCTTACCTATGGCAATTACCTCAGCAAATGACTCAGGTTTTTTGGTAATGAGAAGGCAAGACTATGGGTTGTATACTTTATTTGATATAATAAATAAGGAAGGGCAAAAGTGTTCATTGAGAATCACAAGGCTGGGTCCAACATCTGGAAATAGCTGAGCCTTTCAAAGGATTCAAGTTACCACAAAAGTTTTCTGCTGAATGCAGAACAATGATGATAACTTATGTTCTCGATTTCTAAATTCACCAGTCATTTGACTGAATTAATATCCTCAATGTCAGGGAGAGAAAATATGTAACTTTTTTTAAAACTACTGTTTTTCAGAGTGCATATGCAACAGAGAGGATTCAAGTTAATAAACATGTGTCTTTAAATTCTACTTAGCCAACTTTGCCACCTCCCCAAGTCTTTGCTAAAATGTCAACACTCAGTGAGAGTAACCCTATCCACCCTAATTAGTATTGTAATCTGCTATCCCTATCCATTCACTCCTGATCCCCCTTACCCTACTCTACCTTTTCTTTTTCCTACAGTCCTTATTATTTCTAAAATAATATATAATTATTATCTTTATTGTTTAATTTCTTATCTTCCCCTGCTAGGCTGCAAGAAATTAAGTATTTGGTTCACTTATATATCTTATTTAAACCATTTAAGTGTCCAATGGATGAATAAATGAATGAATGAATGAATAAGTGAATACTGTTAATCAAAAGCTATACTTTACATTATTCAAATTTTCCATCCTTAACATATCTCAGAAACTGGTGTTGAGAAACAGAGGAATGAGTCACATGCATCTTAATTCTTACTACTGAATGAAAAAGGAAATAAAGGTCTCCCTATGGCATGTCCCTGGGGAGAGGAAAGACTAATCTTTTAACATTTTAATGTATTTTCTTATCCTTAAGGTTTATATAAAGTTTTTTCAGAATTTTTTCTGAATTTTGTTTGTATATATGTGTTCTTTAAAGTCTTTTCTGCCACTAAGATTATAAACGTATTATTTTATACTTCTCCTACTGCTCATATAATTTAGTTTTGCTTTGTTTATTAAGTTTAAGTCTGATCTTTAATACATCTGGAATTTAAGCTTGTGATTTGTGAGAAGAACAAATACACTTTTCACAAATAATTAGCCACTTGGTCCCAAATCATATACTAAATAGTCCAGACTTTCCTGGCTAATTTGAAATGTTACCTCATCATATAGTCTTTTCTTGAATTCTTTGCTGCTCCTATTTATCTATTCTGGCACCAATGTCTAACTATTTTTAACTACTATGCCATTACACTATATTTTGATTTTCTGGTGATAATCTCTGATTTTATTACAATTTGCTATTTATTTATTTATTTTAGCCTAAATCAAATGTACCGGGGGGGGGGGGGGAGAGTGAGTGCCAAAAAAGGTATACACATTTTATGAGATGTTATCTATGTATTACTTTTTGAAGTTGAATTGAATTATGGTAGCAATACATAGAATGACGTTCGCTCAAAAGATGGCATTAATCAAATGAATGCTAGCGTCACCTTGTAACAGGCAGATTGGTAAAAAAAAGGTAGAAGCACGGTTGTCATTTGAGGAGTGCAAAACCATTTTGAAGTGGTATTTGAAATTTGAGAATGTTGTGGAAGTACAACAACAATGGAGATGTGAGTATGCAACACACCTAATAATTGCATGCATTCGTGGTAAGTTGGAGATGTGTGATACTGTGAGTGATGTGTCCAAGGGAATGAGCAGTGAGTGATACAAGTGGACACTTTGGTCAATGTTGCTCAAGCAATAGTCTGCTGTAATCAGAAGTGTCAAGATGCTGATGGTAACCACTTTGAACATTTCATGTAATCGCAGAGTCAAATGTGACTTGTATTCACTTTTGTTATTGGTATATATTATTATTACAATTTAATACAGTTTTTTCCTTTCTTAAATTGTGTATACATTTTTTGGCACCATCTGTATATGCATTCATGTTACTTTTTGGGTATTTACTATGTGTTATGCACTGGAAATAAAAATATGTTAGCTGGACTTAGTTTTTTTTTTGTTTTTTTTTTATTTATTATTACTCTTTAATGTTGTCCTGGGAATGTCTTAATGTGGGTAATTTCCCTGGCTGGGAATTGAACCCAGGCTGCAGTGTTGATGGACTCAGTTTTTCAAGTATAAATTTAGTAGCTTGAGATCAGGACTCTTCCTTTTAAATTGAGTTTTTGGGGAGACAGCTGGAGAAGGAAGGGTGATGGCAAAGTTGTTTTTTCCTCTTAAGTATTGGTTATGGTGCTGATGTATTTATAAATAAGAAATACCAGCTTTGCTAACTTTTTATGAAGGAGTAAGTCTAAATATGAATCAGAGGTTGAGACTCTAATGAAAAGTTTAAAAATGTGAACAAAGGCTAGGAAATGAGAAAAGCAGAGTGTGTTGTAATATCTTAAAAATCATTCTTACTATAATTTATTTCCTAGTCTTTGTCTGTCATTCAGGTGGCAAATGACTTTTCACATAAATATGAGAGCAAGGTCTTTCCTCTCCTTCTATTCAACTTATTTTGAGAGTTACACACCAAGTCATGCTCAGTGAAGCATCACTACATTCTAGGAAGATCTTGTGTGTATGTGCTCAGGAGCACATTTAATTGCATGTTCCTACTCCCTCAGATTAGATTGTTGGCAAAGTTAGCTCATTTCATTTCCAAAGGATATGGGGTAACCATGGTGCATTGTTCAGCAAAACGGGATGAAGATCAGCTGGAAACTGTAATCAGGGAGAAGGATCAGGTATAATCTATAAAGCTAGGAATACTACTAGGAAACTTACCACCTTTACCCAAGTCAAGACAGTTAAATTTTAAAAACTCTTAAACAGGGGGACTTTAAGACTTACTGCTCCCCACTCAATACACATTGTAAGTAAAGAAATTTTGACATCTGTTTGTGCATGGTAGGCACACTAGCAATATTCAAATATAATTTATTTGCATGTCAGATTGGACCTCCATTCAATAAGTATTTATTGAGCATCTTAATACGATGATGAGGATAGAGTAGTGAACTAGACAGACACAATTCCTCCCCTTAATCAAGGAACTGTCTTTTCCCAACCAAGTGCTTTATGTAATTGTCCAAGAAAGATAAATGAGCAGTCTTATAACTAAACTATGGAATGACAGAACTCTTTTTAACTATATAATTATTGACATCCAAGGAAATTTCAACCTACTCGAAAGCTCATTATAAGTTTCATAATTTGTGCTCTATAGTCTCCTCTTTTTAAACATCAAGACTAAATGTCAGGATTCATGAATTACTTCATCAGCCGAATGCTATTTTATATCCCCTTCTTCATTATCACAGTCAAAAAGCTTAGTTTAAATATGACACTAGACATTACTGGATGGTCCCTATGGTTAAGAACTCACCTTAGTAACTAGTTATTCTCTTACTCACTAGACTCTCCAAAGAGCACAGGCTTCTCTCACACTGGGATGGAGTGGTTGGTTACACTTGGGGCTACCATATGGGAGTGTTTTCCACAGATACCATGTAGGATGGGTCCCAGAGTAGAAATAGGTTGTTTGAAGTTTAGTTTGGTATCACAGAATGACTATGGAATAAACCAGGACTTCAAGATCTAAGATCAGTGAAAGAGAAGACCAAGGCAATGCCTGTGCACTGGAACACATTTGTTACATGTCAACTTCTTAATATCTACTGAGGAGGATTAAACATGTAGAAAAGTGGAAAACAGACATTCAATGATATGATCCAGAAAGCACACAAGCAAATGGAAGCCCTGGCCTTTGAAAAATATATCCTAGAAGAGATGTTCTAACCTTTTTTCATATCCTTAATGGTATGATTTACTGTCTTTAAGACCCAGACAGAGTAGAGATTCAAAATAAGAAATTCTCTTCCTTAGTTTTTGTAGTCTAAAAAGAAGTGCAATCACTAAACGAAGAAAAGGCCTTTCAATAACTCTGCCCCATAACTACCCATACAGCTCCATACTAGAATTTTAGAACAAAAATTTCCGCGAAATGAAGAAACAAAAATTATTGTCCAATTTGAGTTCTCAATCTGGCCCACATCTCTAACTGCTGCAGATTACTGTTATGAAACTGGGATCCAGCACCAGTCCATACCGAGTACTGTTCCAAAGGTACAGAGCAAATGTTGCTGACAAAACTTCTAAGTGTTCTAATGAGTAGAGTTTGAGAAATGACTAATTCATTAACTGAGTATGATGCATACATAGGGTTAGAGGTGGAGGGCATGCTTAATCTCATAATCACTTATAGAAAACGTAGATAATTTCTCTGAGAACAAGCCCGATTACTCATAATGTACCATCTGGGCAGTTCTCAATAGAATAGTCACCACTGCATTACTAATTTGGGTCTGGCTCACATCCACATTCTCTTTATGACCCCCCTCTGCCCCCACTTCACTACCTTTTTTTTTCCCTCAAAAATGTAATGAAACAATAATGGTTGATGGCACCATCTAAAAGGTAGCATAATAGGAAGTATACCCTGTCTAGATTAGAATTCTGGTACTATTACATAGCTGAGAACATTCATTTCCATCAATGTCCTGCTTTGATCTGCTCCTCAAAGTTGGAGGTAGACCATGGTGAACTTAGAAATGGAAAATACAGACATGATCCCCTTCTGATCATATTCCTGCCATTTATCTAGTAACTGGCCTACCGATAGTCTTACCAGATGCCTAGCTGTGGTAAGCCCTCTATTCCCCAGGACTCACTCATGACCATAACTCATAACTTTCTCCAGAAAGGGCTCTTATAGACTTAGGGAAGTTGACACAAGTTGTCTTTCTAGGAGCCCTCATTCAACAGAACCATACATTTAGTTTTGCATTTGCTACTCAACTTTTGTATTAACCATCTTTCACATTTCTTTATATGCAAAGTTGTTAATAAAAATATTTAGGGGAAAAAAGTTTCTGTGTAATACTAAGTCCATCAAGATGTTAATGTTGATAGTACTTATACAATTTAAGTAGTTGTAGAATCTCAAGGTATTATTAAGGTTTCAAGAATTGAAAATTAACAAGAAAAACTAAAGTGGTACATTTAGAACCACCAACGCCACTACCTTTTGAGACATAAATTTCATAAGGTATACATAATTTAGACAACAAATTACAGCTGATATTTTAAGGATGAATACCTAAGATATTTCATTGATCTCACAAGGCTCACCAGGAAAGATGGTCCATTTAAAGGGGATAATTAAGGAGGGTTAATGAAGATAATAGAAAGGGGTGAGCAAGGTTAAGGGAAACCAAGTCAAGATAGTTACATACCTCAGTAGTGTCCAGATCTTTTTGCACTGATGTAAATGTTCTACACGTATATTGTCTAATACCATAGATATTAGCCACATGTGACTATTTAGCACTTATATATGGTTAATGCAACCAAGCCACTGAATTCTTCATTTTGCTTAATCTCAATTAATTTAAAATATAATAGTCACATGTGTGGCTAATGGCTACTATATTAGACAATGCAGCTCAGGCCTAATGAAGAGCCATTATAACTCCTAGGCCTGAAGAGATAAAAAGGAACAATTATTGGAACCTGGAGTGATATAGAATTAAAGTTACGTCTTATAGGAGAGGACTACATGACAGGAGCTGCGTCCTTTTACAGAAAAATGCAGATGTTGCCAACTTGCAAACTGGTAAGGGGAATACCCAAACTCACTCTTCCTGCCCCATCCTCCCCCACTGGTGCCTCTGACTGATGGAATTCACCAGAAACTAGAGGACAAGAAAACTCGTTAATGCAGTCCATAAAGGTCAGCATCCTGGGCACAGAAAATAGCGAAGAGTAGAGAGAGCTCTGGAGCAAAACATTATCATACCATGTACAAAATGAGTTGAAGCATCAATTGTTTGGTTTATTAGCACTAATAAATCTAAATAAATATGGAACCAGTGGCAAAAATTAAACAAAATCATGTTTCTCAATAAAGTCTTACGAATGTATTATATTAAAGCTATCCCAGAGTCCTCTCCTGTACTATATGGCACAATGCTTTAATCAAACTGCCAACTGGGCTCGTTTCAGGTTTCATACATAAAGAATGAGGTCAATACCATGTCCCTTCAACTATATATATTCAGCCTTTAATTCTTACCAAGGATCGGTGTGAAACTTTTTCCAAGGTACAATCTCAAATCACAAAGCCTGGGAATGGGAAATTTTTCACCTGATTTAGGCTAAAAAGTCATTGTTAATAAATAAATAAACTTAGATTAGAAAATGGTAGGAAGGCCAATAAACTAAATACAGGAATCCAAAGCCCCCACCCCGACCCTCCACAATTCCTAATCTAGGCCTGTATGACCACTGTCTTCAAGTAGGCCTACTTGAACTATCTCTCTGAATGTTGTTTTTAACAGCCTTTCACTTTTTGTGCTGAAGACTCGTGCTGTTAAAAAAAAAAAAGAAAAAAAAAAAGAAACAGGAGGGGCATGGAGGGTGTGGTAGCCAAAATCAAATCCTATTTATGGAAACCTTTATTGTCTACTTTAGTGGGTCCTGAATATAACAAAAGTCCAGTCCTTACTGTCCAGCACTTAAAGAAGAAAGGTCTAATGTTACTGGATGGGGGTTGAAGTAGGTGCCAAATGAAAAGCAATTCCCACCACCTCCAAGGAGCAGGAGCTGTTGCTCTTCAGAAAGGAGGATGCTGGTATGGTTGTGTAACATTAGTGGCCATGGCACACATGTAGTGTCAATCCGATACTCAGAGCTCAATCCTGTAGTCAAATTTATAACAGTGACCCCAGGAACTGAGGAAGAATGAATCCAGACCCCCCCAACCAGGAGAAGGTTCCCATTGAACACATGAGCTGTGTGGGAGTACCTAGGGGTAATGAGAGGTTGGATATCTATTGATTTCCAGAGGAATCCACAGGAGACTGGTTTCAGAAAGAGTACAGAGCTCAATGGCTCCTCAGAAGCACCCAGACCTCCAGCAATAAGGGCTCCTCCTTGCCAGCTGCAGGCACTGTGGGAATGACGACCTTCAGGTATTACCCCCTGCACCGGAATCCTGACCCAAGCCATTGTCTCCACACGTAGAAAATACCAGTCACTTAGTACAGATTCCACCACACTTCGACCCCCATACACAAACAAATATTTCTGATTCTCGTAGGACACTTCTGTTGTTGAATGCCGCCAACGTGACAAAGTGGAATCTTCTTCTGGGCCAGCCTTTGTTACCCTTACATTTAGGTCCTCAGTGCTATCCTCCTCACTCTTAGAAAAATGAAGCTGGAGAATACTCAAGGCTGGAGTTACTGGGGACAGTCTCCCTCCCAGAACCAGAACCTGAGTATCTGAAAGTCTTGTCATAGTGTGATAAAGGCGCCCATCCCACTGAGCTCCAGTCCTCCAACTGCATATTTGTTTGCTTTTCCATTCAAAGTCACAATATCTTGAGAGCAAGTGAAATTTGCTCAGTCGGCAATGCCGTCCCTCCTCTTCTCCAAATCCACCTGCAGAGAGAATAATGTCTGTGCTCAAAAGGACAGATGCGTGGCCATATCTCTTAAGGTTTGGACCCTGGCTGTCACTAGTGACTACTTTGGCAGGGAAGCTCCCTGAAGGGGAAGCAGGATCTATCCGAGGAAACGTCTCTGAGGATGGAAACACCAAAGTTTGGGAGAGAGTGTCTCCCCTAGAAGCGGCCAGAATGAAATAGTGGGCGCATTTCAGATGCCACTCTTCAAACTCGTCAAAAGGCTCAAGATTTTCCACGCGCTGGCGTTCTTCCGCAGGGAGAAAGCAGCGATAGAATTCATTCATGTCCATGGCATTGCAAGCAGTCCAGCCAGCCTGAAGGAAGCGGTGCTGCTGGGCCTCCACATAGGGAAAGAGGTCCAGGCCATGCAGGGGAGAATTTAGCTGCCGAAAATGTTGCTGCATGAACTGGCCAAAGGCGTCATGCGGATTCATCTGCTCGTAGATTACGAAAAGAGCATTAGGGAAACGCTCGGCTGCCCAGGCGATGAGGGCTGCCGCATTATCTGGCTCAAGATAGGTCAGCACAGCCTCGGCCAGGAGCAAAGTGGGTGCGGCGGCATCAAGGCCCGCGGTGGCCAGGGCCTGGTCCAATCGCTGGAGCTGCCGCAGGTCCAGGCCCAGGATGCGGTAGTCAAAGCTCTCAAAGCACAGTGCCAACGTGGGGTCCCCGTTCTGGAAAGGCCCGGTTAACGCGCACAATTCTGGCGTATCTCGAATCCTCTGCGCTTTGCGCCGCGCCACATTCGGAAAATCTACCTCCCAGACGGCAGCCCAGGCCAGGAGGCCCGCAGTTTTGAGGCGAAAATAAAGTGAGTCTGAGCCGGCGCCCAGCGACAGGATCTGGGCGCGCGGAGCTGCAGCGGCCGAGCACGTCTGCTCCAGGAAGGCGCGCACGCAGTGCCACACGGCGCGTGCGCGGACATAGTAGCCGCGGTGGACCAGCGGCGCGCGGCGCGCCGTCCCCGGAACTAGCAGCGCGGCAAAGGCGTCCTGCACGTACCCACGCGCGGCCAGGGAACTTTTGCTGAGGGCGCTGCTGTCGTTAGTGCTCTGCACTGCCCCGGCTCTACTCTCGCGGCTCCGCGGGCGCATGGCCAGAAGATGTTCTAGAGCGGCGGTCCGTCACGGTGGTGAGCAGCTCTTTCCTTCTCTGGTACCCAGCTCGCGGGCTACTACGCGGAAAAGTCACCCCTCTTCCGTCACTCCTCTTCCACGAACAAGTGTGCGTCACTTCCGGGAAGAGTACCTGTCGCTAATCAGAATTGAGGAAGGTGTAGTTTTTGCTTAAATTCTACTGTAATTGAGTTTTGTTTTATTCTCAGGGACTGTATTTTCGCGGGTAGACCGCCCTCTACGGCTCTTGGAGGACACGTAAACTGTGTCAGGGTAGCACCGGTTGTCATTTTTCTACAAGCTTTTCCGTCTGAAGGGAAATTTTATCTAACTCAGGGGTGTCCAACCTTTTAGCTTCCCTAAGCCATGCCGAAAGAACAGTTGGGCCACCCATAAAATACACTAACACTAGCAGTAGCTGATGGGCTGAAAGAAAAGTCCGTGCATAATTTTTGTAACGTTTTAAGAAAGTTTACGGATTTGTGCTAGGCTGCATTCAAAGCCGTGCTGGGCTGTATGCAGCTGTGGGCCACAGGTTAGACAAGCTTGATCTAAGTTCTCATAGTTGACTCAACTGATGACAAAAATCATTCAAGAGCTGAGTCTGGGGACTGATAGCCAGACCTCAGATGGCAAGATGGGCACCACTGACCTTAGAGGGCAACAAGGAGTCTTTCTTTGGATGCTAACTGCTTGCTAATTTATTTAATACTTTCACTGTTACAAAAGATACCCCATTTAAGTCTCAAAGTCAGTGATGTCAGGTGCAAAATAAACTTTTACAGAGGTGGTCATTCACCCAATAAATGTTTCCCCACAGATATATTTCTTTGTATTCCTGGTTCTGTGCTAAACTGACAAATTACTCAGTCCCAGTTTCTCAGCTACACAGTCACATCCCCCTCCACTTTCAACGTTTTGTGATTGTAGGGTAGTGAGGGGATCACGAATTAGAGGTGATTATTCCCTCATGATATGGTCTAAGTCTTGGTGGTTTAAAATAAGCGTCAAGTTTCTGAGTTGAGTGTTCCTGTGTCATCACCAGTAGAAAACTGCTTCCAAAGATATTTATGGAGACATAATTTGTTCATTGGAATTTGGTGACCGACTGTAGGATGGAAATGGACAAGGAAATCAGAATAACTGATATAAGTGTGGTTACCTTGAAGCAGTATAACATAATGGTTAAGAGCATGAGTTTTGGAGTCCAGCCAATTTGAATTTGAATACTGGAACTCAAAAATTTGAGTCAGGATAAACGTTTGATAATTGAAAAGTTTCATGTAGATTTGGTGTTTAAGAGCTTTTAATAGCCTTAGGGAGAGCAATTTCTGTGAAGCAAATGAGGGCAGAATCCATGTTATACTGAACACAAGATAAATAAATGGAGACAGCCAGTCTAAATTTCACTTTCAAAGACCTTCGGTCAGAAGGAAAGGAGAGGCAGGGCAATAGCTAATGAGGAATGTGGGATAAAAGACAGTTGGGGTTGTTTTTTTGTTTGTTTTTAGGTGGAACCATATACTGTACTTGCATGTTGGTTGCCCGAGTGAAATTAGCCAGTGAAGAGAGAGAGGTTGGAGGAACAGAAAAGTGAGAAGGTAAACTAGTGGAGTAATGACTTGGAATAGATGGGAAGGAATGGGGTCTTGGCACAAACTAGTCTTACATACGAGAAAATGAATCCCTTTTCTCTCATGAAGGAAGAAAGAATGTAGACAAAAGATAGTTTAAGTGTGAGAGAGGACTGTGAGAAACAGGGGCAATTCATGCCTGATGGCTTCTTTTGTCTCTGTAAGGCTGCACCTGGTGGTCACTTCAGTGTGCAGCAGTTGGGTTTAGGTGGACACTTGGGGAGTTTGGAATTACCTTTGAAAGAAGTGGGAGAAGGGTGTCCCTGAGCTTACTGGGCCTTGGGAGCCTCATCTAAGTCGGCTTTGTGAGTTGTCTCAAGGTTGGTTGAAGGTCAAAGAAGGGGGGCAGGGAAGAATTGTATGACTGGAAAAAATACATAGCAATGTAGAAATGAATATTAATGATTAGTCAAGTGTACATGATAGAAATACTGCTTTTCTGGTGAAGAGCAAAAATCAAGAAAAGTGATTTAAGAAGAAAGATAATAGAGCAAAATTTATTGTTTGAGTATCTTCCTATTATTTTCTGGTTATTATTTTTTACTGCTTATTCTTATATAAAATGGGAATAATATCCCATGGGTTGTTGTGAGGATTAAGTAAAATAGGCATCTAAGACACTTAGTCATAGCATAGTGTCTGGCTCATAGTAAGTGCTTAATAAATATTTTTATTATCCTAAGTTCCCTCTTTTGTTTTGGCCTGAAAAAAGTTCTCTGGGAGACAAGAGACTTGGTTCTGTCCCTTCTCTAACTTGATGAAATGTTAGTATAAGTGTAGAAAGATCTTATCTCAGTGTGTTGCCTTTTGTCTTCTCACTCCCGACCCAGCTCCTTCTGCCCCATGCCAAACCCAACCCAGGAAGGTTGAATTTGGCAAGGCATGGTATTATTTTTGTTTGTTTGTTTGTTTGTTGTTATTGTTTTAATGTGGGTAGTTCCCTGGCTGGGAAGCAAACCCAGGCTGCAGCGTTGACAGCACTGAAGCCTAGCCACTCACTACACCACCAGGGAACTCCAAGGCATGGTATTGTTGATAGCATTTATCTTAGGCAAGGATCAGTGAAACAACAGTTTTTTCAAATGTGCTTGTTTTGGTGGCTCTCAAATTTCCATAGGTTAACATTGTAGCCAGTTAGTCAGTATTACTCACAACTAATTAAAGATCATACTGGAGGATAGTTTGAATATGACACAAAATAAGGTCACGGTCCTAGAGTAGGATTGGAAATGTATATGAAAAGCTAGCCACCTGTCAGATTTGTTACCGACCCAGTATGTAAAATGTCCTAAGTGCTTTTTTAGGCTGTCAATCTATTGTCTAACCATAAAAAGTTCTTCCCTCTCACAGTTCATAATAGTAAAGCTGTTTTGCAAGGTTAAAAATTATTTAATTATTTTATAAACAATTATTTTAATTATTTTATTATTAATTTTATTATTTCATTATCTTAAATTGTAATTTATTAACATTGAGTAAATTATCTAAATTTATCAATTACTTAAAATTCAATTTATTAAAATTATTTTAAAAAGTAATCGAGTATTACATGCTTATAAAACCTTAAAATTGCATAAAACTGCATAGGGTAAGTAAAACTAAAATTCTCTCTTATGACCTTTGTTACTTCCAATCTACATTCTAGTGGTGACAGTTTTCTGTGTACCCTTTCATATGTGTTTTGGGAATAAAGATATAAATAAATAGCAGTGTGTGTGTGTGTGTGTGTGTGTGTGTGTGTGTGTACATACATACATACATACATACATGTTTTATTCATAAATCCCATCTTTGGAAATCATATATTTTGCAACTTTTTGGAAGTAACATTGTATCATAGAGGTCTTTCCATGTAATCATAGATATGCAATTGGATGGAAACATAATTAATATAGCCAGTACCCTCCTGATAGACATTTAGGTTGTTTCTAGTTTTTTGCTATTATAAATAATGCTACAAGAAATATATTTTTACAAATCCTATAAGATATAAGATAAATTCTTAACAGTAGAGTTATTAGGTCAAAAAATATGTCTGTGTGTGTGTGTGTTTGTGTATGTGTGTGTGTTTTACTAGATATAGCGAAATTGCTTCCCCAAAAGACCATAGCAAGTTCTGCTCACACCAGAACTTCTACTCAGACCTTCACCAGTTATTAGGTATTATTATTCTGAGATTCAGAATTTTTTTCTGGATAATTTTATAAGTTAAGTCCTTCACATAAATTTAAAAAAATCAATTCCTAAGGAATTATTTTGGGAATATTTTTATTAAGATTTACTTTATAAGTCAATTTATGGCAAATTGACTTATGTAAGATATGTTTTCCTATTTTAATGACATTTCTTATATACTTTAGTAGAGATATTAAACAGTAAATAGTCCATCTTTTTTATTTGTTACTATTTATTAAGCACTTACTATGGTAGTCCATTGAAATGCCACTTTTATCTCATACTGAGTTGCCTTTCTGTGAATTTCTGTCCAGTCCTGTATAAACTGTTTCCTTTATTGTTCATTTTAATATCTTGGTAACTTATTTAATTTTAGTATCAAACTTACTGTCTTTTAATGTGATAAAAATATTTATTTTGTAAGGTTATTGGTAGGATTAAAGATAATATTGTTGGGAGTTCCCTGATGGTGCAGTGGCTTAAGGCATCGGTGCTGGCGCTGTCAGCGCTGCGGCCTGGGTTCGATTCCCATTCAGGGAGCTACCCACATACCAAAAAGCAAAAAAAAAAAAAAAAAAAAAAAAAAAAAAAAAAAAAAAAAAAAAAAAAAGAAGTTAAAGGTAATATTGTTAAAAGTGCTTGTCACATACCTGGTGGGCTCTGAGTGGAAACTGCTGTTCTTGTGAACATTATCATCATTAGTATGTGAGAACCCAAAGGATGAATGAAGGTGACTACTTTGAAAATCACTAAATTTCATTTGGAATTTTATCTTAATATATAAGCCCCCTTAAGAGGTGAAGGAAAAATTAGGATTTATTTATCACCTACAAAGGGCTAGTACACACTGTGCTGGGCACTAGGGAGGTATTATAAAATAAGCCATAGCCTTTGTCCTGATGAAGCTTATAGTCTAGTGAGGGAGAAAGACAAGTAAACCAGTGATTGAGATACAGTGTGATGAAGTGCTGAGTGAAAGGTAGTCACTGAATTATATGAGAACATATATAGAGGGGAATTTAAATTACTTTATTAACCCTCATAGCTACTCTGCATTTTTATCCCAGTCTTACAAATAAGGGAAACGAAGCTGTGAGGGTAAGTAACTAAGGCCACCACACTAGCTAGTAAACTGCGAAACTAGTAGAAGTATTAACCTGGGTCCACTGAAGTCAAGGCCTCTACTCTTCCTTTATATATATTAAACAATTCAAAAATGTAAATGTTTTTACCCAAAAAAGCCTTTATAAGTTTCTAGTTTTAGAAGTAATCTTACAGAAAATGCTAATAGATAAGCATTTTTGCAGATTGTAATCCACCTCTTACCAGTTTGAGGCCTTTTCCTATTTCTAATTACAGATTGTTAGCTCATTTAAAGTAGCTTTGAAAGAGCTTTTGTCTTTTGAAGAATAAATTAGCAAAATCCTGGGGTTTTTGCTTTTATGTCAGATGTTGATCTGAAAATGTTTACATTTGTTTAAATAGGTGAAGCTGAGTCCAGAGCTACATATACAGCTAATCTTATAAAAATGTGTGGGAAAAAAGCAATCTGAATGAAATCCAAGACCACGAAATTTACTGACTGAAATACATTGTATCATTCATATCAACAATAAGAGTGTTTGGAGAAAGACCTTTTTATTCTGCTAAATGGCGATGGAGGCAGAACCCCAGCAATGGAAGACAGCCTTTTACTCAGAATTACCTAAAGTGGTGAGAACTCAGCCACAGAATTCTAGAGTGGTTGCTAATTATAATGACTTATGTGTTGGTTTTTTCAAAAAGGAAAATAAATTTTTTCTCTTTTTTCTTTTTATTGTTAAATTTATTGGGGTGACATTGGTTAGTATAAAAATTACATAGGTTCCATGTGTATAATTCTGCAGTGCATCATCTGTTGTGTTATGTGTTCATCACCCAGAGTCAGTTCTCTTTCCACCACCATATGTTTGAGACCCTGTCCCTTCTCTCCCACCCGCCTCCTCCCATACCCTCAGACAACCAGTAACCACTAAACTATTGATTGTGTCCAAGAGTTTTTGTTTCCACAAAAGTAAATAAATTTTATAGGTAGAATTTGTAAACTTTAAAAGTTACATAGCTAAATCTAGTAAGCAATTTGCCTAGTAAAGACTACAAACATAAAATACCTGATATGATGCTGTGAGTCTAGTGGATACTTGATATGTTTTTACTGATTGTATTCTGTTGTTTTAGGAACTTCATGCCCACTTGAATGGATCCATTAGTTCTAATACCATGAAGAAATTAATAGCTAAGAAACCAGGTCTTAAAATACATGATCAAGTGACTATGATCGATAAGGGAAAGAAAAGAACTTTAAAAGAGTAAGTCTGGGGAGATTGTGGACAAACTTCTTTTTTTCTGTCTCACTATTATGATATTGTAAATAGTATGTAAGAATTTATATTTTAGTAGTTAAAGGAGTAGGGTAACCATCTGGTATGGAGAATATACCTGGACAGCATTTTGTCCAACTGTCAGACTATTGGATAAGTATATTTAATGATTTATGTTGTTTGTGAAGTTATAGTACATTGGAATATTCTTTAGACTTGAAAATATAGGCTTATTGATTTTTTCCCCTATTTGCTTCTACCAGCCAGGGCTAGTGGAGCATGGTGGAGAAGGGAAACTATTATTTCCCATTTAAATATATGTGTAATGTTTTATTTTCTGTCATTTTATTATCTTTCTAGATCATTGTAATTTTCAAAAACCCTATTCTGTAGTTCTTTATAAATATATAATAATTACTAGCCTAAAATCTTTTGATTCAGCTTAGTGTATTTATCTTAGGTTTTTGTTGACTAGAGTATGTTAAAACTTTTCATTCATGTTACAGATGTTTCCAGATGTTTCATATTATTCATCAGCTTACTACTAGCCCTGAAGATATTCTAATGGTAAGAAATGAAGCAATTTTTAGACAGGTTTAAAAATTAGTAAGTAATTTATGCCCTTTTCTTGTTGCATCGAGTCTAATGAAAAATGTTTTCTGCTTTTTTGTGGCAGCTTTCTAAAAAACCAATGTAACACATTCGTCTAAGAGCTAATATCAGAAAACTGTTCATTGTAAAGGATAGCAGAAAAGAACCACATGAGTATCTTCTGTTAGAGGACAGTATGGAAGAGAAAATCTGGTTCCGTTTTCTATACTATTTGGCCACAGATAGGACTGTCTTTGATAAGGCTTTATTCCTGTTGCTTAGGAGACTGTTCATTGCCTGGGTGGATATTACAGAAAGTGAAGACGTTCAAGAATTTCTCAGAGATTCAATTATTAATCCCTGGGAGAATTGTGCCTTCCCTCTGGGAATGAAGGGACTAGAGGATACCCCTGTGTTCTCTTATCTGAGGCTACATGATACCAGAGTCTCCATTGATGTGGAAGACAGGCTTCTGTATCATTGCTCTGACCAGAATGGCATTTTTAAAAAGTCCTCTTTATAAATGGAGAGAAACAAAATCCTGTCACTGTTCTTAATCATTAGAAAAAATGCAAAGTAATAGGTATAACCTGTTACTGGAGGACTCACTTTTGACTGGTCAAGAAAGAATTTTCCTCTTTGGCCCACACTGATCCTCTTGATAAACAGTAAATTAATCATCTTTTGGAGGAGAGTTAACTCTAAAAGTTGACTGAGTGCCCATAATACTCCAGTGCTAGAGACTGGGAGATATAAAGATAGATTAACATGGTCCCTGTCCCCGAGGAATTTATAATCAGGGCTGAATCTGGCCAACACATGTGGACCCCAGGGAAGTATTCTGGACGTGAGGCAGGGATGATTCCTTGTGAGGCCTAAGGTAAATCTTCCTTCAATTGCTCTCATTCCATATTTGCCAGCAACCTTTTATTATTCATTTGATTTCACAGGTCTCGCACCACCAAGAAAGGTGCCCTGGATAGTTGATATGATCAATTCAGTGACTGAGAAGGACAGCCACCTCACACCTTCACTTCCATCCTTAATTGTCAGTGCATACATTAATAGATAGGCTTCTGCATTCATTAACGTAGAATAAGATGGTGTCTCTAGGTCTGCTCTGTTCTGGAGCAATGACAAGATGCAAGTTTCTCAGCTTGCAGGAATGAGGCCCACAGTCTGATGGTGGCAGTGGCAGCAATGTGAATGAAGTTCCTAGAGAAGCAGTGTCATGGGGTCTAGCACTAGGAGGCTATAGGCTATGCTTGGTAGAGAAAGCACTGGTGTTTTTCTTGATATAGGGTTGTCACATGATTTTGAATCCTGTTGTATTGTTCTAAGCTGCATAATCTCTGAGGTTAATTCTCTAGACCTGGTGAACCACAGCTGCCCATTGCTTTTATGTTATAATAATTTCCTTTTGGGCTTTAATTTTTCAAATTACTGCCATCTTATTAGGCACTGTCTGCACAACCCACCAAGCCGTTGTTCCTTCTCCAGGACACTGCACTTGGCTTCCCACGTGCATGTAGTCAAAGCAGGTTAAGATTAGGATACCAACTGTGAGGACTAACAAGGGCAGGTAGTCACAATATCCTTAATCTGGTCCTTTTAGATTGGTATTTTTTAGGATTGATAGCAGAGAAGGAAAACATGCCTTTTGGGGAGTTCCCTGGTAGTGTAGTGGCTAGGCTTCAGCGCTCTCAACACTGTGGCCTGGGTTTGAGTCCCAACCAGGGAACTACCCACATTAAAAAAAAAAAAGAAAATATACCTTTAACCTTTAGATACCATTTGTCCTGATCATTTCATAATTTTTGGATTGTTTAGATTTGTACTAAATTGGATACAGTTTTACTTATATTTATCACCCATTTTCTTTGCCTAAGAGGAATTTTCCTAAGTACTTCTGAGGAAAATTTAACCGTGTGTGAAGAATTCCTTGAAAAATAGGATTTATTCCTAAATAACTTGAATAAGAACCTTAAGCTATGACTTTAAAGGGTACATCAGTAATGTCTAATCATATTAGCTGTTCATTTCCATGTGTACCTTTCTAGTACTACACACTCATAGATGGTTTTAACTGGTGTTAGTTTTGCCTTACTTCTCTCTTTTCAAGCTGCTGTTATAAACACTAGAAAATGGAAAAGAAAGTGGTTAAAAGGAGAGAAAATAAACAAAAAATGTGAATGATATGCAGATTTGAATTTCATGTGGGAATGAGGGGGCTGACGGGAGCTATTGAAAAAATTGCAGTTCTGTCATGGTCTTCACCAAGGGTGTGACGAAGTGGGTAATCTAAACTACATGGAAGACTTACAGCATTCCTTGCAAATCAAATTTAATTAATAAAATAAAGCTGTAGCACTTGGCACTTTTATTGAAACACTTACACTTACATCAGTATTATGTGCATTGCCATTATTATCAGATCACAAAAGATGTCATTAAAGAATTTGCAGATGATGGTGTCAAGTACCTGGAACTAAGGAGCACACCCAGAAGAGAAAATGCAACAGGTAGAAGTGAATTACTTCTCAAAATGTACTGTCTCTTTTCCAGTGTGCTTTGATCATTCATGTATTTTCAAGTTGAGAATATGAAGCAGTTTTACACTATTGTAAAGTAGAAACAGCATTCCAGATCTTACGATGTACATTAATGGAGTATGTTATTAATGAATGAGTTATATTTTTTAAAAATTAGGTCATAGTATTATCTCTTTAAGGGAAATTGCCCTGCAATAATTTTGTTTGTTCTTTTGCTTGTTTTTCTCACTGTGAGAAAAGGACATTTGCTCCTTATAGTTGCATTGTCTTAAACATTAAACATGTCTTAAACAGTTAATTTCTTGCTCCCTGCATCAGGGGTACTCAAAGCACTTGACATTTTGCTCCCCAGAGACAATGCCATTGAGTGGATACAGAATCATGTTTTATGACAATCACTGAAGTGAGTTTATTCAATTATTTCTCAGGGACTAATAGTATTTTAGACCAGGAGCAAGCCATGATGTGGTAAAACCTGTCAGGATGGAGATGAGCCGAACTGGATGTGGTCTGGACAAAGTTCATGGGACCCTCTTTTCATAAGAATAGCATCAGGAAATATTATGTAGTATCTTTGGGTCCCCTCTAGTACCTTGTCTGTGACCTGAAGAGATCCTACCAGGTCATCTTGCACCCTAACATGTGTAGCCCAGTCATCATTCAGGGGGTAAAAATTTTAAAACTACATATAGTAAAGTAAGTGTTGAAATGGGACAAGCAGAAGATTCTTATCTTGCTCTTTTAAACTGCAGAATCAAGTTCCAAGTTATGCTGGTGAAGGCAGTAAAAGGAAGGAGAAAAGAAGCCTGCCAGTTATTAGAGCTAGTTTGCTCTTTGAGTGGAGATTAACCTAAGTATATAACAAAAGGGGAATGGTTAATAAAAGTTAATGGAAAATTGACAACCATTAAAATTGTTTACAAAGACACTTTAATGAAATGGGTATATGCTCAGAATACAGTGTTAAATACACACAGAGGTTTTATATATATATACACACACACACACACACACACACACACACAGAGGTTATTTTTATTTCCCTTCTTTATCATTTCCTGTGTTTTACTAGACATTTCCACCCAAAGTAAACATTTTAGAATTGGGGTACAAGAGTATTTTAGAGGAGACTGTTCTGGAAAATGCTCTTTCAGAGTACCCCAAAAGAGGAGGACTTGAGCACCCAAACTTTAAGAACATCTAGTGCCCTGGATGAGAAACACTGAACCTGAGCAGAATCAAGGAGAAAGGAACTCAAAGCATTTGAAATTTTGTTCCCAAGCGTATGTCATCAGTTTGGCTGAAATAAACTATAAAAATTCTCTATAGGCATGGATGTTTCTTACACTAATAACTTGATCTGAGTCATAGTTTTACATTCTTTTATAATAAACTGGAAATTCAGTAAAAAAAAAAAATAAAGGAACTCAAAGAAAAGATTTTTTACTTCTGAACTAGCAGGAAAACATTCTGCTAATAGAGAAAAAGAAAATAAATAAATATATATATATATTTTTTTAAGGACAAGCTTTAGAAAAGGCTTGTTCTTATTTTTTTAGAACAGGCATTTTAAAACAAGCATTAAAATTTGTGAGAATAATTTTGTATATTGAATCTAAGAATAATATTTAAATGGGTTTGTATTTTATGTCTTTTTATTTTCTAATACTTCTTGTTTTTTTCAATTTTATTGAAGTTCAATTAGCATTTACTAAAATGTACCCATAAGGGCCATGTTTTAACTCATCTTTAATGAAGTCCTTGTCACAACATAAAGTGGAAATGTAGTAGTTCACATAAGGATGCTAATATTGAAGGATAAAATAGCTGATGACCTCCTCATATGTTTTCTTTGTGTCCTTTCCAGGAATGACTGAAAAGACTTATGTGGAATCTGTACTTGAAGGTATAAAACAGTCTAAACAAGAAAACTTAGACATTGATGTTAGGTAAGAAGCATTGTACCTTAATGGTCACCTTAAAAATCTAGAATGTGTGAAAATTTTACTACTTTGATCATGGTTGTAATGGATTTTTATAAACCAATAACTGATTTTTATCTTATAATAGAAAGAACAGAGTCAAGAACCCTTTTGTTTAGAGAGCAATTGGGATCTTGCCCTCTGATATGTGTCATCAGTTTGGCTCAAATAAACACTTATAAAAATTCCAAAAAGAAAATGAACAAACAAATAACCCATGGACACAATCAATAGTTTAATGTTATTTGGGGACGAGTGGGTTAGGGAAGGGAGAAAGGGGAGGAAGTGGGAGAGGAGGGAGGGGAAGCTAAACATAAGGTGATGGAAAGAGAAGTCACATTAGGTGGTGAACTTATTATATACAACAAGTTGACAACACACTGTAGATTGTACACCCAAAACCTATGTAATCCTTGCTAACAGATGTCACCCCAATAAGTCTAACAATAAAAATGAATTAAAAAGAAAAAAAATTTTCCAAAAAGAACCCTATTGTTTAATGTTGAGAATGCAATTCTGAATTTATTCATGTGGCAACAAAATTCTGAATTCTGTTGCTATAGTGAAGTATGGTTTTCCATTGCTCTTTAGCTAAAATCTATACTTCTTACTATGGCCTCCAAGGTCCCACATGATCTGCCTGTCTCTCTTACTTCAGCATCCTTATCAGGACCGCTCAGGACTCACTACACACTGGCCTGCTCTCTGTTCCCCAACTAGGCCAAGACTCTCCCATCTTAGCACCTTCGTACTTCCTCTAACTTTTGCCTAGCATATTCTTGGATAGCTGACTTTTTTCATTATTCAGGTCTCAATTTAGCTGTCACTTCCTCAGAAGGGGTTTTCCTTGACCACCTTATCTAAAGTATTTCCCCTCCCCAAATCTTCTAGTCATCCCATTTATTTCCATTATAGCACTCTTTTTAACCAGATCCCCCACCAGAGTGTAAATTCAGTGAGGCCAGGAATTTTGTCTTTTGATTCACCACTACACTTCTAGGACTTAGAACAGAACTGGCATATATAAGATCTGACAGTTAAGTTCACAAACTCATCCTAGAAAAAGTGCTACATACCTCATTGCTGAATACCACCACTACAGTTATCTTCAAAGTACTCCCCTTGGGAAGCTATGCCCTGACACCAGTGCTTAGTCCACCTTTCAAAGCAACTTTGGAAATCTTTTTCTGGAATGACCAGAAATATATCTATCATTGTATTATCCTTGATGTCTTAAATGTCATCAAAATGTCTTCCTTTCAACATTTCCTTTATCTTCAGGTATAGAAAAAAGTCACTGGGAGCCAGATCAGATGAGTAGGAAGAGTGTTCCAAAAGTTATTTGTTTACTGTCTAAAAGCTTCCTCACAGACAGTGCCATGTGCGCCGGTGCATTGTCATGATGCAAGAGCCATGAGTTGAAGTCGTTTTCATCTTTTTCACACAGCCTTTTCAGCACTTCGAAATAGTAAACTTGGTTGACTGACTGTCCAGTTGGTACAAATTCATAATGAACAATCCCTCTGAAATTAAAAAAGATTAGAAACATCATTTTGACTCTTGATTTGGACTGACAGAACATTTTTGGTCATGGAAAATTGGCTTATTTTCATTGTGCACTTTGACAGAATGTTTCAGGGTCATATTGGTATACCCAGTCATAACACAATCCAAAACATCATCTTGTTTCTCCAGAAGATCTTGGCAAACTTCAACTGTCCTCTGCTTTTGTTCATCAGTGGGCTCCTTCAGGACCATTTTTGCACATGCCTTTCTCATGCCAAGATTTTCAGTTAAGATTTTCCTGTTTCTCTGTGGATATTTACTTGGTCTGCTATGCTTCTCACAGTCATCTGACGATTTTGATGCACAATTTGACAAATCTTTGCAATGTTTTCATCAATCCTGTGTCTTAGTGGCCACCCTGACTTCTCTTCATCAGTGACACTTTTTCTCCCCTCAGAAAAATGTTTAATCCATTTGTACACTGCCGTTTTCTTCATGGCATTATCCCCATAAACGTGGACTAAATTTCCCTGATTTCACTTCCACTCTTGCCAAGTTTAACAAGAAATTTAATGTTTGTTCATTGCTCTAATTCAAGCTGCAACATTCTCACAACAGCACACAAAAACACTCAACAACGATAATGAACGCCACTCAGCAAGACACCATTACATGTCGACACGAACACAGCTGTGAGACACAGATACACCAATGTTATGAAACCTCACTAAGTTATTTGTACAATTCTGCCAATGTAAGCACATGGTGGCAAGTTAGCAAAAGTAATTGTCAGACCCTATAATCAGGGCTCAGTAGGTGAAGGAAGAAAGCTAACTGTAGCATTTCTGGCTATAAAAATCTCTCAAAATTAAGCTTAACTAAACTAATACCCAATTTAAAAAAAAATAGACAAAAGACAAGATAATTCAGAAAAGAATACATACAAATGGTCAATAAATATATAGAAAACTAACCTAAGCAGGTAATTTTAAAAGGAAATATTACAGTAGCCCTTCCCCCCAAAAGTAATAACCAACCAGTGTTTGTGAACTTACCCACTGTTGGTGAGCATATGTAATTAATAAAACCTCTAAAGAGCAATGTGTATTAAGATCTACAAAAATAATTTTCCCAGGGAGTTCCCCGGTGGTGTAGTGGCTTGGAGCTTCAGCGCTGGCACTGTCAACGCTGCGGCCTGGGTTCGATTCCCAGCCAGGGAACTACCCACATATTACAAAAAAAATAAAAAATAAAAAAAATATTTTTCCCATCTGACCCAGTAATTCTCTTTAGCAAATGTATCCTAAGGAAATAGATTGATTTATGTGTTAAGGTTCTTCATTGTAGTGTTATTTATAACAAAAAGTAGAAAACATCTTACAATGTCCAGCAATGAGAGGAGAGTTGCATTGTTATGGTCACATGATTTATATTGTTTTCTTACATTATTTAATGGCAGGGGAAGTTGTTAAATGAGAAAAAAGACACTGCATTTTATATATAGTTATCCAAATTTTGTAAATAAATAAATGCTGGAGGAATTTCTTTATTTTGTGAATAAATAGATAAACGAATAAACGCTGGAGGAAAATTACACAGTATTAACAGGGATTCTCTAGGTATTAGATTCCTTGTACAATTCCAGCTAATATATGAAGAAGGAATTTGTATTACCTGTTGGATACATGCTAGAATTAGAATATTGCTGATTTTGTAACCCTTAATGAAATAATGAATCTAAGCCCCCTGATGAAAGAATATACCACCACCTATGAAACACTCTTGCCAAAAAATTGAATCTGATCGGATTAAACCCCCAGACCAGTAGTGTCCAGCCTCTTGGCTTCCCTGAACTACAATGGAAGAAGAATTGTCTTAGATTACACATAAAGGGGAGTTCCCTGATGGTGTAGTGGCTTAAGGCTTCAGCGATGGCGCTGTCAGTGCTGCGGCCTGGGTTCATTTCCCAGCCAGGGAGCTACCCACATACCAAAAAGAAAAAAAAAAAAAAAAAAAGATTACACATAAAAGACATTAACTAACACTAATGGTAGCTGATGAGCTAAAAAAAAAAAAAGTTGCAAAAAAAAAAATCTTACGATGTTTTAAGAATTTTTGTTGAGCTACATTCAAAGCTGTCCTAGGCCGCAGGTTGGACATGTCTCCTCTAGATTATATCCAATTTCCAATTTATAGGAAATACAAGAGACAGGAGAACATGTTGGCAACACAGGGATTCATTCAGCAAAATTCAACCTATGAGAAACTTTATAGGACAAATGACCTGATTTCTTCAACAAATAAATTTAAGAAAAATGGTAGGGGATGGGGTGGGGGGATAAGGCAGTGGGTAGGGGTATGGCTGTAGATTAAAAGAGACTTGAGATGCATTGATCAACACAGTGGGTGGACCTTTAGTTGGATTATAAATCACACAAACTCTAAAAAACAAATACTTGAACAAAAAAAGCATGCGATAAGAAATTTGAACACTAACTATATATACTTGGTGCTATTTAGGAATTGATGTCTCATTCCCTCTGACAACGCAAAATGTCATGTCAGTCAGGCTATATGTTTCCTAGTAAGATATATTATATATACCTGCTATAGCTCTCTGGCCATACTCAAGAGTTGTCTTTTGCATCTGTATCTTACTCATTTTCAACTATGTTTTTCTTATGTTAAAGGTATCTGATATCAGTCGACAGAAGAGGTGGCCCTTCAGTGGCCAAGGAGACTGTTAAACTTGCTGAAGAATTCTTCCTTTCTACTGAAGATACAATTCTTGGCCTTGACCTCAGTGGAGACCCTGCTGTAAGTTATTTTTCTTAAATGCCTTTTATTTCTAAAAGGTTGAATTAGTTTGCAGGATAAGGATTAGCTTGAAGCACCCTGCATTCTCCAGAGGTTTAATAGATTCTCTGTGTGGATGAAGCCCTACTCTGCTCTGAATGTCTGTAGCAACTGTTCTCAACTAGGGTTCTGTGAAATAATGAAGCCCCCTAAAAAAGAAAAACAAATTTGCATGACAATATAGTTATTTTCTTAATTCTTCTACAGATGGTACACAGGTAGTTCCATTCTACATACATAGGAGAGAAGTTAATTCATTACACACAGTCTAATGCTTGCTTATGGCCAGGGCTTAATTATTTCGTAGAACCCCAAGTTTAGAAAGGCTGGCCTGGAGCTTCTTGAATATCACATTCAAGTAGGATGTCTCATCTGTAGCACCACTGGCATTTTGAGCCAAATCTTTGTTGTGTGCACTATCCTGTCTATTGTAAGTTGTTTAACAGCATCCCTGGCCTCTATCCACTAGATTCCAATAGTATCCTCCCAGTTGTGATACCCAACAATGTTTCTAGGCATTGCCAAATGTGTCCTGGGGGGCAAATTGCCCCTGGTTGAAAACCAGTGCTTTAGAATCCCATGAAACTGATTCTTATGGTTTTGTTTAACCTTGGTCTGTTCTGCTGTTACTTCCATCCATTTGGTAGAAACTTTCTTTAGTAATCATGTTGCTTCTTGAATCAGGGAAGTTCTCTTTTTTAGCACTAGATAAATGGCCAGAAATAAGATTTGGTGACTGCTATACTTAGCTTAGCTAATTGACCTCAGGTTCATTGATACTTGACTTAAAATTCTTGAAGGCAGGGACTGTGTTTTTACCAGCTTTGTATTCCCCAAAGTTTCTAGAACATTGTAGGCACTTTATAAACAAAATGTTCAAATGGATCAGTCTGGTTTTTTTTTTTTTTTTCTGCTGTTATTTTACTCCTTTGTTTACTGGGACAGAGTACCCAGTTTCTTATTTTGCCCAGAGTTCTCATGCATCCTCATTTTAACTTATATCTTTAAGGCAGGACAAGCAAAAGACTTCTTGGAACCACTTTTAGAAGCCAAAAAAGCAGGTCTGAAGTTGGCATTACATCTTTCAGAGGTAAATAATATTATAATACTAGGCTAGAGAGAGAAGATTACAATGGAAAATTAATGGAAAAACAATAATCATTTATAATTGGCTAAAAACATACCTGGCTTGAAGAAATGTTCTTAGAAAGGGAAAGTAGAAATATTTTTTAATATAAATTATAATGATAAAGGCATGACTTGCTTTAGTCCCTCATCATACTGTTTTTATGTTTTTGTGGCTCCTTGGGAGATGGCTGTTGACTTAACACAGTACAGCTGTGTCTTTAAAACAGTTTAATGGCATCTTGCTAAAGAAAATGCATGGATTCCCATCATCCACCTTGTCATTGACAAGCTGATGTGGAGAGAGAAGCAGCAGTTCATCTCAGTTGTCCTTGTAGGGGAAGGGACCTGAATGTATCACATGTACTGGCAAGAAAGGAAGTAGCTCATTATCATTTTATAAGGCTCAGTAGGGAGATCAGGTGCCCCTCATCAGTCCCCAGCTCCTTGGCATCATGAACAGGTAACAGATAATGTACAGCTTAATGGCTGGAGAACACTTACTTTTTTAAATACATCCCTGTGAGGCAAACAAGGGACTCTTAACTGCACTCTTTCCCATTTTATATATGCTATATTTTCTTCCCATTTAATTCTTTTCTTTTTCTTTTTTAATATACACATATACAACTTGATTAAGTTTGGATTTATTTCTTAAATGCAGGAAATAATACTTAGTCTACTTATCTCATGGGGTTATTGTTAGCATTAGATGGGGTAATGTAGAAAGGTTGAGTAGATTTTTTTTTTTTTTTTTTAATTAGTGATATTTCCCTGGCCGGGAATCGAACCCAGGCCGCAGCGCTGACAGCGCCAGTGCCAAAGCCTTAAGCCACTACACCACCAGGGAACTCCCAATTTAAAGATTAAGGAAAATATTGGAGCTTCTTGTCAATACTGATGGTTTTCATATCTACAACAGAAAGTTATCTAGTGGCAGAACTTAAAATCTAGGTTCCATGTTTCCACACTGATTGATCAAAAAGACCTTTCACTCTTAGGACACCCGCTAGCTGACCTAACTGATGCCTGATTGAAATAATTGGTCAATATAATGAAACAGCCACCATGTGTCACTGTGACCAGTCATCTCTGGTGTTTGTACACAGCATCAGTACATGCTCTTTGCTTTAGTTTCTGTTGCTTTTCTTGTTTTATCCATTAGATATAAAGCATTTCATTACATGTTACTATCATTTGCCTTTTAAGCTACCTAGGAAATAAAGAGCACAGCTAGACATTTTCATGGTGGTTGTGGTATATATGTAACTAGCCTTGTCAAATAAAGCATGAGCATATGTGCATGTGGAGAGTCTGAGCCCTGGGGTCATACAGAGCCAGATTCACCCTTTTCTCTACCTTTCACTAGCTCCATGACCTTGGACAGCTTTCATTAAAAGTACTTTATAGTTTTAATTACAAAAGTTATATGTATCTGAAGATAATCCAAGTGTAGGGAACTATAAGTAAAAGGAAAAAAATGAAATATGAAAGGTCCCCTCCTGTTTCACTTCTGCTACCAAGTTGATCCTATTAGCAGTTTGTGTTTATATTTTTCCAGACTTTTTTCTAATATATATGAACACATATATACAACACAGAGCACATATACACATAAGGAGTTGGGGGATTTTGTTTTAGAAAATTACTTTTTCTGAGCTTTAATTTCTTCATCTTAATACTTTGCAAGATTCTTGTGAGGTTTAAAGGAGAAGTGATGTGAGAAAGCACAAAGTGGGTACTTATAAGTGTTTATTATTATTATGGACTATAATTATTATCATTGAAATGAACCTAAAAGAATATCGGGAAATGATTGGGAAGATAAAAGGTGAAAAAGGCTAGGAAGGTAGAAATAGTTCAGCTTTGAATGCCTGCATTACCTTCTCAGAGGGACAAATTACTTGGCTATAGAAAGAAATACTTTTAAGAACCACTGAAAGAGGTTATTGATGCCCTCTCTCCCCTTTTTGAGATTCCAAACCAAAAAAAAGAAACACAAGTGCTCCTGGAAATGCTTCCTGACAGAATCGGGCATGGGACATTTCTCAACTCCTCTGAGGACGGATCCCTGGATCTGGTGGACTTTGTGAGGAAACACCAGATACCACTGGGTAAGGCTTAGGGCTTCAGGCCCTCCAGACAACCCTCTTGTCTCTTCCTTCCGCAGTGCCCAGCTTGTAGGCCACGTGTAGAGAAATACTGTTCTAAATATGTAAGTATCATTTAGAAAGTAAAAGATACATGTTGTGTGTGCTTTCTGAGCCTCCTTTAAATAACAGAAGTTTAGCTCCCATTAGCACTTAAGCTCCATCAGACCAGTACCCTTGTCTTTTTCACTGTTCCATTCCCCAGCTCCTAGAGCTCAGCACTACATTGCAGGAAGAAGTGTCATGTAGTATTTTGAAATGACTTTAACCAAATTAACATGTGTTATAAAAATCTAGTATTTATTTAAAACTTTCATATTTAAAGTGTAATATTTATTTAAAAATTAAGAATTCTGGAATTCTAAGTATATGTCTGTTGACCATGACAAGCTTGTTTGTCTACATGTGTATACATGGAGCGGTTTTCTTTTAACAGCAAATATTTATAAAGTGCCTACTCTGTTCCCATCACTATTCAAATTGGTGAGAATAGAGCAGTAAACAAAACAAAAGTTTTCTTTCTCAAGGAACGTACATTCTAGTATAGGTAGGAGAGACAGCAAACAAATACACAAGAAAATATCAGTGGTAAGTTCTTGGAAGAAAATTAAACGGGCTGACAATAATGAAGTGATAACCACTTTCAATTGGAGAGTTAAGGAAGGCCTTTCTGAAGCAGCAGCAAAGAAGCAGTTGGCCGACATGCATTTTTATTGAATGATAAATTTGTTGAATTTACAAATTCACCAGTTTGCAAAAGCACATGTGTGGGTATGTGTTTTTAAACTACAGGGTCCTGCAGAAGTAACGCCCTTTTAAAAGTAGTTAAAGTATTGTTGTTACAGAATTACATGCTTATGATTTTGTAATAAAAGGTTTGGTATAGATTACCAGCTTATTAAAAAAAAGGGCATTACCTCTGACGGACCCTTGTATTTATAGAATTTTCAAGTTCCTCTTTATTGAGGAAATTTTTAAACATCCAGGGCAGTAGAGAAAATGGAAACCACTTGCATAATGATTTCACTTGGTGTAGTGACCCAGCTCTGGAGGGAGGGAGCATGTCGGGTTTGCCATTCCTGCCATTCCCTGGACTGAGTGGCCCTGTGTTGAGGCTGCCTTAAAGTGAGCGGATGTTGTCCATCGAGTCAGTGGAGTATTTTATTCTGCCCAAAGAGCCTGGTCACTGTTTCAAGGCAGGCGTTTGTTAATAGAAGTCATTCTTAAGGTGGACTGACTTACGGCAGGCAGTGATTGGTCAGTTGTCTGAGTAAAGGAGTTTGGGGGTTTTCTTTGAATCCATTTGTAATGAAAATGGAAAAAGTCCACTTCTACTCTTGGCTTTTTATAATGCTGTAACCCTCAAGCAGTTACTACTGTTTTCTTGCCTTTATTTTAGCCTCCACTCTAAGACTGGGGAGAAGTGTAGCCATCCTGTAAAAACTCCTGCTCCCTTATTATGATACCTCCCTCTCTTCTTCATGGTGACTGGCTTGTAACTGTCCTCTTTCCTCTCCATTTTGGTAAGAGAAAGGGGGAGCACATGGCTGTGAAGGGGATGTTAATTCCCTGCCTGGCACAGTTGCTGCCATAAGGTGCAGCACGTATTTCCCATACAGCTATACTAATTGAACTACAAATTTTCACACATAAGAACAAGTCAATTTTGAAAAATAATGAACTACGGAAAGTGAGCAGTTTGGAAAGATTTCTCATGTATCTAGTTGACGAACACTGAATAAGTACTAATCTTCTAATGAGAGGCTTTTCCCCCTTTTTGTCTAGAACTCTGTTTGACCTCAAACATCAAAAGTCAGACAGTTCCGTCTTATGAGCAGCATCATTTCGGATTCTGGCACAGCATCGCCCATCCTTCTGTGATCTGTGTAAGTGTTTTGTGTTAAGTATTTTGCTCGTTTTTAATCCCTGAAGTACATTAGGTCAGACATACACTATCTAGCTGACCGCCTTGCATGACTGAGGGTGATGCCCATATAGAGAAGAGGGCACTCGGGCATGAGCGGCTGCAAAGGGCCAGAGTGACTCTGGTTTGGCGCTGTGGGAAAAGGTCCTGGAAAGTACCTGGGGAACATTTTTTTAAAAATGGTGATGCCCAGCACCCATCCCTTGAGGTTCTGTTTTATTTGAGCTGGGGTGAGTCCTGGGCACATATGTTTTAAAAGCTCCCTAGGTGATTTTAATATGCATCTGTGGATTAGAGCACTGCTCTGTTGGTTTTTGTTACTGTTTTTTAAAGGGTAAACAAGCCCATTTAGTTAGATTTGTAAGTATGCATTTGTAGGCCCCCTATTTAGACCATTCAAAGAAACATTGTAAATCGGAAAATAGACTCTAAACAAAAAAAAACAAACCAAAAAAAAGGTTTTTTTTAAATCATTTATTTCCTTGTTCACTTTGAGACTTTCTTGCTTATGTTGGCAGACTGATGATAAGGGTGTGTTTGCAACACACCTTTCCCAAGAGTACCAGCTGGCAGCTGAAACATTTAATTTGACCCAGTCTCAGGTATGGGATCTGTCTTATGAATCCATCAACTACATCTTTGCTTCTGACAGCACCAGGTCTGAACTGAGAAGAAAGTGGAATCATTTGAAGCCTACAGTGTTACATTCTTAAGTTGTAATGCGGTAAATTACTTTCCATTGTGTGTTGCAACCAAGATCTTCCTGCCATATCCCACTTAGTGAACCATCCACTGCTCCCGTTGAATCCTAGCAGTCAAGTACCGTGGGCTCCATGACTAGTACCTGACACAGAGGGTGCTTATATTTATCTTAAACTGACTAGCAGGCTCTTATGTCTTACATGGCTTACCTGCATGCTGCTTGCTGGAAGGGATTTGAATGTTGCCATCGATTAAATTCCCCATTCCACCAGTGATTTTGACTTAACAGTCCCTCTGCATTAGTGATCATAAACCTTCAAGAAACTCAAAGTAATTTCCCACCAGGAAAAGTTTTGGAATTACTAGTCTAAGTAAGATAAGGAGCGGGGAAAACAGATTGCCACCAAGACCTTTAAGTCTTCTGGCTTCTGATAATAACTTTATATTTTATTATGCTTTCTTTTAATTAGATCCCCTTTCACTTAAATAGTCCTCAAAACTGTTGACTCCAAGCCACACTGCATACCATGGATTTTTGTGAATATGCAGTTGTCAGAGTTAATGTACTTTGGGTGACTCTAGTGACAGATAAAGCTAGATGCTGAGATCTGGCTTTACTCTTCTCATGATTAATTCCCCTGGAATCAAGTTATTTGAAATGCTTCTACCTTCCCCTTCTCTTACTTTGACCATAATGGAGCTGTGCTGGCCAGATATTTCTTTAGTTCTAGGGTACTTTAGGCTTGTGTCCAGCCTTTAATCTGACTTCTAATTGTTCCAAAGTTTTATTTCTGAAAGAGCCCCATAGTGGGTGTTGGAGTTGTTTAACTAAAAATGTCTCCATGTAACATCTGTTACTTTAACCACTGTGATGTCAGAGAATACTCATAACATTTTATGTCAAAAGTTTGAGACATGCATCTCACTGGATAGCTATTTGAAAATATAGGAATAACATTTTCATTTTAGATTTTGAATTGAATAATGGAAAGAAAATGGATCCATCCTTACTTTCATATCTCACCTTCCCTTCCCTAACTGGTCACCATAAAAATAGTTCTCTGTAGACTCAACTTGTCTACTCAGATAAGAGAGAAATGGCAGCAACAGAGAATATACAGAAATGTTATTAAGTTCTATGACATTGGCCACAGAGCACAAGCAATATAAGGAAGAATGGTAGCACAGGGGAAATGCAGGAAACAGCACTAGAGAAACAACCAATGAGAATAGAGATGACGGTCCAGCTCCTGCTAATGTATTCCGCTTCCTTTGCTGCACGTGCCCCCCAGTCTCTCCCAACAAAGGCCTTATGGGTATTATTACAAGGGTAGGGGTATGTGGGTCCTTGTGCTCCTCCAACAGTGGGTGTGGCTTCTCTTTCTCATAACATTTGAGGACTATTACTTCTTGCCTCTTCCGTCCTTAGGAATGACAGATAGGGTTGCACATAATGGTTTGTGAGCTGGTTTGCAATGAACTGGGTATTCCCCAGTAAGAGAGTTTGCCTTTGCCCTATTCCTTTGGCACATTTTCTTTGTCTAGAGGTGGGAGGACTAGTCCTTTTAAAATAAGGCTCATTCATACTCAGTTATGATGGATCCTAATGGATATGACTACATATACTAAGGGAAAATTTCATTTTAATTCCTTTCTTACTGTATTCCAATATGTTTCTGAGCCTAGAATATAAAGATTCAGACAGATATATATCTATATCTCTATATATCTCTATATATCTGTAGATATAGATATATAGATATAGATATAGATATACACATACATACACATACATACATACATACATACACACTAAGCCCACACATAGGGATCCAAAAAGAGCAGGTAAAGATTTATCTTTTTTTATCAACAACTCAATTATAATTTGTCATACATATTTTTTTAAAAAACACGTGAAGAAACACTGGGTACTTTATAGACACTTTTATTAATATGGTATCCCTGAGAGACAAATTAAGGTGTAAACATTATTCTGCTTTACAGAAAGAGAATTGGAAGCAGGTTGACTTAAAACACACAAGACATCTGGAACCATAATTTGTATCCTTTGATATCCCAACCAGTGCTTTTCCACAAGACAACACATAGGTAAAGACAGTAATCTCCTATTTTTAAAAAATGTTATAGCACACTTCCTTAAGTATCTCAGATCCTGAAGCATTGCTTCAGACTAGTGTTTCTTGTATCTTCCTGTCTGCTTAGGCAACACATTGAGATATCTCCCTTTACTTCCTAACGTTAGATTCTTTGTACTAGGATCCCTCAACACCAGAACTCTAATTAATCTCTCATCTAACACAGTAAGCTATGAATTATAAAATATTCTATCTCCCAGCTCCTCTCCCAGATCTCATTCTAGCCACAGGACTCCAAGGAAATGTGAATGTGAAATAGCTACTTATCCCAGGCCTTGGCCATCTGCTCATGTTGCTCTTTCCTGACCTGCCTATCAAAGTATCTTCTCAAGATGCTATAGTTTCTGACCTTTGTGTCCCATAGGAACTAGTTCCCTAAAACTACTCATTCTACTTCTCCAGTATAGCCAGCTGTTTCCTTATCGGTAAGTTCAGCACAGCACCTGACTTCCTATAGATGATGGGAGCACCAGCTCTTGACCTGCTTCTGGCATTCTGTTTCTTTCTCTGCCTCCTACACAGCCTATACCATGCTGTTACACAAATTTTGTGCTGCTCCAAGCTTTGTCTAATTTTTCTTAAAGTCTCTCCTTTTCTTTCTGCTCCATCTGTACTAAATACCTTGCTCCCCAATTTTCCAATTTCTCACCCACTCAGCACTTAGTTTTATGACTAGTTTCAGAAAGTTTGCCCCACTCTAATTTACCCACTAACCTTCTCTCCTTTGAAAATTTCCTGGGAATTCCCTGGTGGTATAGTGGCTTAAGGCTTCAGCGCTGGTGCTGTCAATGCTGCGGCCTGGGTTTGATTCCCACCCAGGGAACTACCCACATACTACAAAAAAAAAAAAAAATTTCCTGCTTCATGAAGCCTTCCTGAATAATGAGAAAATACCTCCCAGATTTTTCTGACAACAAATTCTAATGTATCAGACCTTAACATGTATGCAGTGTTACTATCTAGCTTTCTAGATTTCTCTAAAACTGTTGCAGCCATACATGTGTACTTATTATTTGTCTGTCAGTGTCACTTTAGATTGTAAAAACAAGGACTGTTGAACTTAATACTGTACAGGGCTCATCATACTACTGTGAACATAGGAGCAATTCAATACTATTTGATTATAAAGATCAGAATTACACTTGTGTTTGAAGAACTGCTTTTAAAAATAGATTCTTACATGTGAATATATGTGTTTGCTTGTGTGTGAGTATTGGCACCTCCACTGACCAAAGGTAATCTGTCCTTGACACTAAGGTAAAGAGTTGTTAGCACAAAATGGTCGGTCTATTTTCCCAATCCATGGGAATGTGGCAGTGGCTTCTGCTCCTTGTAGGTTAGTATTGAGCACCCACAGGGTGCCTAACATTAGATAAGGTGTTTGAAGTATGTGGAATATGGACAGTTCCCTACTGGCATCTTTAACTGCTTTCCCTATCACTATATCCAGGTAGCTTGCTCTTTGGGCTTTTGGACCACAAGGGACAGATGACTACAGATAAGATAGAACAACAGCAACAAAAATTCAAACTAGATGCTATAAATGTAGTAGTATTCTATTCTAAATCTTCTAGGGCTTATAAGATAGTAAGAAATCCAGGGTTCATACTTTAGTGTTTATTTATAAAGGTTTACATTGTTTCCATATAGAACACCTAGGTTCTTGACAAGATATTCATAGATCAGAACCAAGATGGACATTAACCTCTCCTTTAAGGTAAATAAAGAGAGCACATGACAAATACAGATGCTCCTTGACTTACTTATGCATTTAACTTAGGAAACATCGTAGCTTAGCCTAGCTGGTTTCTACTGAATGCATACCACATTTGCATCATCACAAAGTAGAACCTTCCTAAGTTGGGGACCATCTCTATGTCATTCTGGGCACAGACTTAAGTGAACAGGAAGAGTCATCCTTTTCGCATTTCCATTATTATATAAAGAAGAGGTCCACTCAGTAAGCCTCACAGCTTCTCCCTGAAATGCTGCTGTGATGGGTTTTTCCAGTCAAAATACAACTGAGTAACAAGATAAGTTCAGAAAGGTGCATATCAAACTCATAGGCTCTAATATTACAAGGAGGGGGGACCCAAAAATATTCCAATATATATTTATATAAATTATATATTTATTCTTACATGTTTAAACTTCAGTTACTTTCAAAGTACTTGCCATTTGATGTACACCTATCAAGACGCTTTTTCAATACTGCTCAAAACAGTTTTTGAACTCATCAATTTAGATGCCTTATTAGTGCTGCCATTTTTGTTTCACCTCTACCACATCAGCAGAACATTACCCATTGAGGACCTTTCTCATCTGGGAAACAAAAATGTCACTCAGGTGAGATCGGGTGAAAAGGGAGGGTGGGGCACAGGGGTCATGCTGTTTTGGGGTCAAAAACTGCAGACTGCTCAGCACAGTGTGGGCAGGTACATTGTCATGCCACATGTTGTTTGAAATGGGCAAACATATTGAAAGAGTCTTCAAAAAAAGTTCCCTGAAGCTGAATGCAGCCTCTCACAACAATACTAGCAGGTACACTGATGCAGATGGGTTCCTAGAACACCCACCTAGCAAGGGAAGCCTGTACTACAACTACAATGGCCTGCCCTCCAGAAGATAAATCTGGGCTTTTTTTGGGTCCCTCTTGTATGTCCTCTTTATTAAGGGAACAACATAGGCACTGGGAGGGAAAGATGTTACCTGTCAATTCAGATGCAGGCATGGAGAGTGACTGAAATCTTCCTTTCATTCTTAAGATGAATGCCTTGGGAATTTGACTCTAGATCCAGGAGAAACAGGAACAAATAATGGAGTAAATCCTAGAATATTTCCTAAGCTAATTGGGCATAGAATAGGAGACGGATCTCACTCCTGGAAGACTTTTTCAAACAATTGCAACACATTTATAGAGACTCTTATCTTTATAGTTTTTCAGGGGCTTATTTAGGTGCTGACTGTGTCAGAAGTTTTTCTCGTGTGTGGATTTCTCTGTGCTTATTCAGAGCAGAGCTTTTACTGAAGCACTTGCCACAGTCATGACACCCATAAGGTTTCTCTCCTGTGTGGGTTCTATGATGTGCACGTAAGTCAGAACTCTTACTGAAACTCTTTCCACAGTCAGGACACATGTGGGGTCTTTCTCCTGTGTGTATCCTCCGATGTGCACTAAAATGAGAACTGTTATTGAAACTTTTCCCACACTCTTCACATTGGTAGGGCTTTTCTCCTGTGTGGGTTCTCTGATGGATTATAAGGCTTGAGCTCTGATTGAAACGTTTTCCACACTCACTGCACTGATATGGTTTCTCTCCTGTGTGGATTCTCCTATGAGTGATGAAATTTGAACTGTCTCGGAAACTTTTCCCACAGTCAAGACACTTGTAAGGCTTCTCTCCAGTGTGGATTCTTCGGTGTCGGATGAGGCGTGCACTCCGACTGAAGCTCTTCCCACAGTCAGCACATGTATATGGATTTTCCGCTGGATGGGATATCTGATGCATGAGGTGGGAATTTGGACCAATGCTTTTGCCATATCTGAGATATTTATAGGGTCTCTCTCCCAAGTAAGGTCTCTGATGACTTAGAACTTTACCTGAACTCTTCTCTGGGAGTGTCGGTTTTCCTCTTCTCTCCCCTGGGGTCCTTTCCCACTTCCTTCCTGATCTATATTCACTCTTGCTGTCTTTACCCTGATTAAGATACCGGGGCATTTTCCTTTCAGACCTTGCAAGTAATGTCCTATGTAGTTGTACTTCCTCAGAAATATTCCGTTTTAGATTCTCTTCATTCTCAAATCCAGCTTCAAAACCTGATATGGGAATAGAATTTTAAAAGTTATCCATTTCCTTGATTATTATTTGCCAGGGTAAAGCAAGAATTACATTAGAATTAGATAATTAAAGATAAAAATTAGGGCGCTCTAGATCCCAAATAACTACCATCTATTAAAATTCTAGTGTTTTACTTTTCTACTTGGTAACCTTATCACATGCTTATCATCTATATAAGGCTGATTAGTAAGTTCTTTTAACTCTTCCGGGATGCCTAGGATCTTCAGGAAATCTTGTGTATAACAAGAAAAACCTATCAGACTTAAAACTATTACCACATTTATATAGGAAAGACACTTTTTAATGCTAATATTTTGCCTCATCTCAGGCCTATCATAGTATTCTAGTTTACATTCTTTGCCAGTATTAAAGGGATTAGAAGGTAATGTCCAGGGAAACTTCTATATCCAAAAAGAGCTAGCTAGCTACATGAATGAGTCCCCTTGTGCTCAAATTCCAATATATGTTGAGAATAAAAACAGGGCAGGAAAATACTTGGTGTCTTTCAAATAAAAACCTTCTGAGAGAAGAACTTTGCTAGGAATTTTCTCACTAAAACATTCTCTTTGCCTATAGAAAGACAATCACTAAATGTTCTTCCAAAAGCACTTAGTCTAATGTCCATACTAAGCTTTTAATATTCTTCTAAGACTCATATGCCAAGCTCCTTGGACCTAGACTATGTGGATTTGCAGATACTTGAAGATTTTCAGTTTTAATTTGCAGAATTTTCAGATACTTCAGAAAAACTCTGGATCCCGAATTTCCTGGACTAAATCTGGGAGCAAAAGAATGCTGAGTGTCAGCCTGTATATATACCTCCTAGAATCCCAGTCTTAAGAGATGCCCCATGAAATAGAGGTTCTTCAGGTTAAAGGAAATCTCAGCACCTTAAATATGTGAATATGTTTTGTGGGCCTCCATAGGGGTGTTTAGCATTTCTTAAACCCAGAAGCCATTTTTTAGTGAAACATACTAACACTTCCATTGAGTTGGCTGATGCCCTATGGAACACCCTTAAAGACTGTTGATCTAAAGAACTTTTGGAAAACACAACTATTTATTAAATACTTACTATGTGTCCAAGCATTGTGCTAGGTGCTTCACCACAGTACCTCATTTATACCCAACTTTCAAGGTAGGTCTTCATAAGTAAACTTACAGAGTTAAATAATTTGTTCTAAATCACCCAGCTAATAAACAACAGAGTCCAGACTCACATATGTATACATGTATGACTCTAAAATCAGAATTCTTCCCACAAGGAGGGAAGCCATAGTGAAGTTTTTTTTCCCCTTGTACATCAGTTAAGATTCAAAGGGTCAATTCACTCAGAAATCTCAGACTTTTGCATGTGTCTGAAGAAAAGAGATTACCAGGTTTTCATATATATGAATAAAGCAGACAAAGAGCTGGTATACAAACTAAAACTAAAGAACAAACATAAATGAGAGTGAAGTTTGAAAATCAACTTCATCTTGTTATGGGTACCTGACTTGCTACTTGGGAAATGTCAACTTTCACATTCTCTGCTAGGCAAACTACCTAGAAACCTGGTAACTCACACAAATTTACAAAGTTTGCAACCATCTCAGATTGATGCTGTAGTGTGAGGAGGCAAGTCAAGTGAACAATTTATATCCCCTCACTGAGCTGCTTTAGTAGACAGGGAATATGGAGAAGAGAGAGGAAGAACCCGTGAGAGCTGACTCCTGTAAAAGCCAGTTGTCCCGGTCTTCAATCTGATTTTTCTCTTAAATCCCACTGCCTCCCCTTTGCTATTTAGACCTCAAGAAGTAAAAGGATCTTACCACTGGGGCTATGGAATAAGACTGGAGCACGGGTCATGACAGCCCCCGGGGGAAGCTCAGTATCCTCTTCATCATCATCAGAATCTTCTTCTGTGGCCTCTTCTGCCTCCTCAGCTTGCTTCTCAGCTTCACCGTCACTGGTTTCTTGGATGGGGGAAGAGGTTGTGTCCTCCACCTGGCCATCACTGGGTGGGGCAACAACCCTGGCACTCACCAAAGCATCCATCTCTTCAAAGAAGGGACAGGTCTCTGGTGCTTGGCCATTCTTGACTTTCCGATAGCTGGTCTGTAGGCTTTTAAACTTGGTCCGACACTGCTCTGGTGTTCTCAGGAAGCCGTATTCCCATAACCGCTCAGCCACTGCTCCATACAACTGGCTATTGCGGTGACAATTCTGGAGGGCTTCATAAAACTGAGTTTCACTAAGAATTGCAAGGTAAGTCTTTGTCTCTTCATAGCCCCAGTGTACACCTGCAACCAGAACAGAAAATTCAGCACCACTCAATCCAGGGCTTTATAAAGATCCTAAATTCCTCAGTCCTATCATCTGCATTATGAAAGTTTGCCAAAGAATGACTAAAAATCCCAGAAACAGTCTCTTTTAAAATCACACTGCTGCCTAATTCCTATTGTGGCCCTTCTTCACTTGCCACAACCTTAAAAAAAAAAAAAAGCCCAATGATAGCCAAGACCTGAAAGGGTACAAGTTAAGGACCTGATAGTCATGCACCTTAATCTTACGAGAGAAGGACTGGGAGAAGCCAGAAAGAGGAAGCAAGCAGATCAGACATTGTCTCCTATCCTGAACATGGGCTAGTTGCTGCAGGCCCCACTTGGGCAGTACTTCATCAGGATGATTATAGACTGCTCCCTGAAGGGACCCAAAGTAGAGGGGAAATTCAGGATCTTTCTCCCACTTGAAAGCCAGCTGGAGATCACATTGCTTCCATTATCCTCCACTCACTACAAGTAAAGGAGAAGGGAAGACTTGGAAAAGGATAAAAAGAAAACAAACATAATGAAAATAATAGCAGCTAATACATGTGTCACATTTGTGACTTACCTGCATTTATACCAGTGACAAAAAAGGAAAAAAGACTGAAGAAAGGAAAAAGTAGAAGATAGGAAGACTAGAACAGAACTAAAGTAACATCACACACATAATAAAAAAAAGGAAGGAAAAGATTGCTGTTTACAGTGGAACTGCAACTTTAGAGATATAGTCCTGCTGCCATGCCCCATTTTGCAGTTCAGGAAACAGATTTTGTAATGGTCAGATAACTGTCCATGGGTACTGAGCTGGTTAGTGGTCAGGATTAGAAACAAAGCTTCCTGACTCATACTTTGGTGCCCTCTCCATAACATGGTTGTAGAAATTACAACAGTAATAAATGATACTTACAAAACTATTCCCCAGGCAAATAAAATTTCAACATAGAGTGTTAAACAAGATTTCTTGCTGCAGGACTTCTCATTCCTTTTAAAATGCCAGTGTGTGTGTTGCAAATCTCTTAAAGGAGACTCAGAAAATGTTTCCCCAACTTTGGGCAGTCCTTCACTATGCTATTCTAAGTAAAAAGGAACATCATAAACTGACTTGAGATGTGGGGGAGTAAAAGATAAAGCACCAGTTCATACAAGGTGCTCAATGAATATTCTCCATAAATATAAAACTTGCCAGGTTTAAATATAAAAAAATTGCCAGGTTTTTGTCAGCCTTCAGTGATTTTATAATCAGGAAAAAATATTTTAATAAAATGGAAGGAATGATTTTGCCTTTCAGGACTGTCTTGAATTTTCTGAGTGTATTTATTTAAAATACCTAAAATTATTCCCATTTACTATTATCCCACTGACTTTCCCACAGAAGAATGAAATACACATAGAACTGAGAAGTGCCTCTTTGTTCTCTATTTAAGTGACAAAGCTGGCAGCTGACATTAAACTTCCTGACTCTACATCCAGTCTCAAGTCTAATCCCAAAAACCCAAGAAAAGCTTCTTACCATTTGGGCTTCGGAAAAGGACAGGTGCATTTGAGTTGGGATCCTGGGGGGTGGCTTCCTTGCCCATTTCATCACTGTCAGACTCTTCAGCCATGGCCTCTTCTGCTCCCTCATGCTGCCAGCTCACTTGCCCTGGCTCCTTAGTCTCAGCATCACTGCCCGCCAGGCCAGAGTGGCATGCTGCCTCTTCCAGGCCATTCCTGGGCAGGGCAATGACCTGAGCACTCATCAGGGCTTCCATCTCTTCAAAGAAGGGGCAGGTCTCTGGTGGGTGGCCACTCTTGACTTTCCGATAGCTCTTCTGGAGACCTTTGAACTTGGTCCGACACTGTTCTAGGGTCCGGAGGAAGCCATACTCCCGGAGCCGCTCAGCCACAGCCCCATACACTTGGCTGTTTCGATGACAGTTTCGGAGTGCCTCATAAAATTCAGTCTGACTGAGAATTGCAAGAAGAGTTCTGGTCTCTTCATAGCCCCAGTGCACACCTGCTACCTTCTCATCCTCAAAAGCCCAGTGATCCTGTTCCACCCAACTTCTTCTCTCTCTTCTGCTTGGTAATAGATCATGCATTTGTCTGTCTCCTGTGTGACTGTCTTTTGGGAGTTCCTTTTCCTTGGAGCCCACATCTGGGATCCAGGGCTCTCCTTGCTCCAACCTGGAGACCATGCCGGATTTAGGAAATGGAAATCCTCCTTGCAGGGAAGCAAACAAAGGGTATCATAGTTTGGACTGATTATAAAAAACAGCTGAGTTCAGACCTCTCTTTTTTTTTTAATCTAAGAAAATGTCTAAGGAAATATTTTCAGAAAGTTCAGTGGATTGAAGAAAGTGGGAAAACCTCAAAAAATGAGAAATATTTTATTTTCCAGAGCAGGGTTACAAGAGAGGAAAAGGTTCCATTGTATATTCAGAGCAGGCAATTCTGTTCCAAGTTGCTCCCTAGCCCTCCTGACCACTTGTAGGCAGGTCCTAGAAATGCTGGGAACAGTCACCTTGTACTTCCTATAGTTCTCCACTCGGGGCTAGAGATTCAAGGGAGAAGGGAAACAGAAGGAAGATGGTCTTCAACTCATCTGTTTCCTTCACACTCAGTTACCAAGTTCTAAAGCTTTTCCCCTTAGTATGTCCATTCCCTAGTCCTACTGCCACCATCCAAGTCTAGACTCCTTATCTTCTCACACCCAGATAACTGCAGCACGGTCCTACCTAACTCCAGGCTGTTGCTTCTTCAGCTCACAAGCTATACTGCTGGACCTTAACCTGAGAGCCCACCATGCACTTCCATTCATACCAGAAGCTTTATCCAAATTTAACCTATCCTTCAAGTTGTATTTGCCAAAGCCCCCATGAAGCCTTCCCTATAGCCTGCCCTCGTCTCCCATTCTTCCAAACCCCTATTATATTCACACAATTGAGTAATAAGCCATTGTTTGACACTGTTTCAGTACAGTACAGTTCACTTCAGCACATTTTTATATTTGCTCTTAAGTTCTCAATCACATTGTAAGTTCTTTGAAGATAGGCATCTTTTCTTATTGCAGAACACCGTGCAATGTTTTGAGCACATGGTAGGTGTTCAAAAACTGATTAATTTTGCAGGTCTGGGTGTGAGATTGAGGGATTGCGTCTGAGCTGAGAAGGCTAGTGTCTTGGATGATGGGATCGGAATTCAGAACAACCTCAACAAGTTGAAATGATCAAAGAAAAAACATACAATCTGGAGTTCAACGGAGTACATATAAAAACTCTACAAAATCATGTATAAGAATAACACCAGCTACAGAGGCAATGGGGAAGGCTATGAGAGTTCGGGGAGTTACTAAGTGAACAATAATCCTCAAATAATTAGTTGAGCTATTCTGAAAGAAAATATAGTGAAATTCTGAAAAAAATTCTTACTCTGCTTTAACTTACCAGACCCTCACTGGAATAATATATATAATTTAGTTCTCCACAATTAACAAACATATGTGGAACTTAAAGTTTCCAAGGGAGTAAAACAAAAAGTATGTCTGAATAATGGAACTTCTGGGGAAAAGTGTAAAGAAACAAATACAGTTTATTTTGGAGAAGGAAAATTACTAAAAGGAAGATGTACCTTCAAGTATAGAAAAGAATTTTTATCTAGAAAATACTGATGTAGTATCATTAACAAAAGGAAATAAAATAGTTCGAAGTTCTGATAAAAACTAGGGAACCATTCTCTGGCAGACTTATCAAAAGAGGAAATATAAGAATACTTACTGCAGCAGAGCTAAACTACATGCCTTCAAGGAGGTCCCCAACAACTGCATACTCTACAATTTCCACTCATTTCTGCAATCCCTTTCCCACTCACTTTCCCAACCCTACTTCCCAATTAGAATGGCATCCTATCTTCCCATATGAATCTATTCCTCACCGCTGCTTTGAAAAGGTCTGAGCTTCTCCTTTGGATTCATCTGCTCCTGTGGTCCCAGGTCTGGGCTTCTTGCCCTCTCTTTCTTGGGTACACCCCTGGGTTGGGGTTCCACTGACTCCTGCCGAACACTTAATAACTCTCGTGGTGATTTCAGGGGTGTCATCTTCTCCAAGCGCACTTCCTGCCCCTTCATAGAGACTGTGACCTAGAAACAACCCCCATTAATTGTCACTAAAAGGTCGTAAGGAGGGGCATTCCCAGAGGCGATTATTTAATACCCCATAGAAACCATCCTTTTGGGATATGGATAGGGTTGGGTGGGGTCGTTAATAGGGAATAAGGATGATTCTTATTTCATTACTGTTAGCTCAGAGCAGCTGGAACTCCAAAAGGAAAAGATCAAAATAGTAAACCCAACTACAAGCTAAAATCTAAGTCCCCTATTCTTCCCTATTAAGTAAAAAGCTATGAATAACTCATTATGAGTAGCAAAGGTACACCCAAGTAGCATCTCGATGCTGTTTCTGAAAGTTACCTGTTCCAGGACCAGAAGTACAAGAATCACCCTGGGAGATTATGCCCCTCTTTAAGCCTCTCTATACCTTAATTTGGCCCTTTATCCTTGCCCCTGCCCAGTCACACACTTCTGAACTCCCTCTCCCATCTCACCGGACGTCCAGGTCTTCCAGGCTCTCTTTCTAAATCTTCCACCAGAGCCACAGCCTCCTCTCCATTTTCTGGACATTGCTCCTGTACCCACTTCTGGATTTCCCCAGGTAAGACGGTCAGGAACTGCTCTAGCACCAGCAATTCTACAATCTGCTCCTTGGTGCGCACCTCAGGCCTTAGCCACCGACAGCACAGTTCCCAGAGTTGGCTAAAAGCTTCACGGGGCCCAGCTACCTCCTGGTAATGAAATTTCCTGAAGCGCTGTCGGAAAGTCTCAGAGTTAGTGCCATTCCCTCTTAGAGTGGTTTTGGCCATCATTCACAGCGGAAAGCGACTTCCCTCCACTTAAGGATCTGGATTCCAGGGCTTACACCTATCTTCCCATGTTCTTGGAGAATCACCTGCAGATTAAGTCTCTCTGTAAGAAGAGTTTCTTTCCTCCTAGGGTAGAGAGAGATGGCACTATCAGAAGGAATATACTCATTAAGCCTAAAATCTTGCCAGAGCTGGCCTGACTTCCCATGCATATGCTCCATGTGGCCATCTGAGGTAGCACCAACTTCAGGACAGCACGCCAAAAGTAAGCATGGAGAGAATATTTTCAAAAGCTGCATTTCTGGATGACTTCCCAGGGGAGCCCAGGAAAGCAGCAAAGAAAGTTGTCTGCTCCTTTTCCACCTCCCCCAAATCTGATCTCATTTAGCTCCCCTGACCAATGTTGCATAGTGAGTGAGTTTGAACCATATGGGAGATCTGGAGCTCAGAGGATCTAAAGGCAAGTCACCATCGTGTTCAAGGCAATAAAAAAGCCTCTGTCCAAAGGGTCGCAGCTGACCTCCCCCAGTACCTCCGCAGTATTTCCCGAGGCCCTCTACGTCCGCCCTGCCCTTTGGACTCCACAACTACCAATTACCACCCCAGACAAAAATCAAGTACTGAATACTGGATCTTTGTTTTCCCTCGCAACAGAAGTGACCTCTCAGCAAACATTCGGGAACTACTGATGAGAAACCTCGCGCATAGGGAGAAGTTGGTTTGGCCTCCTGAAGCGAGGGCCGGGTGGGCTTGGGGAGAGTCGCTGAGTTGGTGAAGAAAGGAGTCCGAGGGAGCAGTAGTAATGGGTCTTCCGAGGACGAACTCGGGTGCTGGCCAGGAGATCCAAGTACTGCGAGGTTCGCGGACGCGGAGCTCAGCTCTAGAAGCGGCGGGTGCGGGGTTCCGGCTTCTTTGTCTTCGCTCCCTCCGGCCAGGTCACTCTCGGAGCTGTCGGGCAAGTCCCCTTCCGAGGCCTCCGACCGGGCTAAAGCGCCCTGAAGAGCACCTTCTGGCCCACCCCTGGGCGTGTCTTTCTCTCTGGCTGGCCTTCAACCCATTCGCATCGATGCCTGCAGGCCAGCCTCACCCACCCGGAGTCGGCCCCCGGCCCGGCTCTCCAGCCTCCCAGTCCAGCTCCAAAACCGGAAGTCCGAATGGATGACGCAGGAGCTGAGGGCGCATGCGCAGAGGCAGTTACCGCGCCTCCTCCTCCTACCGAGGTCCGGCTGCCGGGAGCCGAGGGCCCAGCCGAGCGCCGCACACTTCCGGAACGCGGCGCGCCGACCCTTTCCCCATTCTCTGTCCGCTCCTTCCGCAGTTGTCTCCGCGGGTAGGTTCAGAAGGAACTGTCGGTCCCAGGGGCCTGTGCGCATGTCCAGAAGAGAGCTTTCCACTCCACGGACGCCTGGAGGGGAGCTGGAGGAGGGAGCGACGTATCTGCAGGCTCGAGGTCCGCCGTGGGAATGATACACGAACTGCTTTTGGCTCTGAGCGGGTACCCAGGGTCCATTTTCACCTGGAACAAGCGGAACGGCCTTCAGGTGCTGTCCGGCTCAGAGCGCGGGAACTAGCGAGAGCAGAATGGGTAGACCTGAGCCAGTGCATGGGGAAGAGTCTGAAGGACCAAGGAGGCGGGGCGTGCAGGGCCCGGGGGTGGGCAGGAGGAGTGTCCCTGGGCAGGTAACTGGAGGACAGTGCCCCGAGGGGCCTACGGGTGACGTAGACACCTTGAGTGGGCCGGGCTTAGGCTGGGAAACGGAGGGCAGACCCCGAATGGCCCCGCCTTCGGGGAGGGAGAGCAGGAGCCCCGAACCCGTCTTAAAGTTGAGGTTCAAGTTTGAGCGAGAGTTGCTGGGGGAACTGGATGTAAAAATGAGGGAGCCACTGTCTCCCATTTTCACATTTACACTCTGTTTTAAATTAAGTTTTGAAAGCTAGACCAGCTGCACAAAGGTTAACACACAATAGGGTTCAGCCAATTTTGTTCAACGAAAAAAAAATGAATGAAAGCGTTTCCCTCTTGACTGCTTTCTCAGGAAATTTGTGCACTAGGAGAATTTGAAAAAAGGCCTTCGTGTAACCAGGAATGTTTGAGGAGGGAGAGCTGTGTACTACTATATGCATAATTTCATTTAATCTTCATACCTACTTATCTCCTCAGGTAGTTGGTAATTAGCAAGCTTGGTCTTGAACCCAGGTCTGTCTGGCTCCAGTTTCTGAACTACTCTTCTCTACTTCTGCTTCCAGTAATGTTTTCTAATTCTCTGGACAAGTTAGTAATTAGGTATTGTTAGTTCTAGTTCACAAGTGAGCAAACTGAAGCTCAGAAAACTTTTACGGTGGCTAGTACTGGAAATGGCAAGCTTTGTACCTATCTCTGTCTGATGGCAAAGTCATGCCTATTCTGATGAGAATTGGCAGTATAGGCTTTGGAAGAGCAGAAAAATGACATCCTTAGTCTATAAAACTTATAAATCAAACAAATTTCTATTGTTATTTTCCTCTATAAAACTAGCACAGTGCCAGGCATATAGGAGGAAATTGTTCAGGAAGTTTGTGTGTGGTTTATGATCTGAAGTAAAAGGAGATAGCAGTATAGGAAAGATAGCTGCCTTCCTTTCTTTCTTATAAAAAAAGTCTTAATCAGATATTTTCCTCGGGATCTCAGTTTAAAATCACCTTATGAGAAAATGTTTCTCTGACCATCTCTTTAACTATCCTCCCTTTGTGCCATTATTCTCTATCACAGCAACTTGTTTATTTCCCTTAGGACTTACACAAATCATATTATTGATTGTTGGTATCTGTTTCTAGTCTTTCTCACACATAGATTGCCTATGGGGGCAAAGACCACAGAGTAGATATTTGTGTAAGAAAAGGCCACCAAAACCAGCAAATATTGCATACTTTCTGTGGAGCAGTGTTTTTCACATTTGAATAAAGGAGGAAATTGTCATGAATGCCTAATGTTGACAAAAATTATTTTACTATAATATTGAATACATATTAAACTAAGTGTAAATAAACTTAAGCATATTTCTCTCATAAACAACTTTATAAAACCACATATTTTTACAAAGTAAACAAAACTACCAAATTGATAAATTCAAATTGGCACTATTGACATTTTGGACTGGATAATTCTTTGTTGTGGAGGCCTGTTCCATTCATTGTAGGATGTTTAGCAGCATACATGGCCTCTGCTTACTAGAGGCCAGTAATACCCTGAGTTGTGGCAACCAAAAATATCTCCAGTCATTACCAAATATCCCTTGGGGTGGGGATTCAGGGGGCAAAATTGCTCTTGATTGAGAACTACTGATGTAATGTGACTGTTATATGTTATATAATGATTTACTGTTGTTTAGCTGAAACTACATCACCAACATTGAGTTTAATAGTATTATAGAATGACTTTGCTACATATCTGGCTCTATCATTTCTATTTTGACTTCAGTAACTCTAATGTAGAGAATGCCAGCTCATAAAACTAGGCTGTACCAAATGGTATCAATAACTTTAAGGTATTGTTTGCTGTTTTAGAATAAATATACCTTCAGCTTTTCTAAAACTGGGCCAACAAGCACTGCTCAAACTGTCAAGTCTTAATGAGAGTATCACTGATAACTGGATAGAGCTGGCTGAATAATAAAAACATTACATATATTAAGCACTTGCTATGTGCTTGGCACATATGATTTACATAATTTATTTAATCCTCACAATTATCTTCACATTATAGATATGAAAACTGAGGCAAGAGAGGTATTGAAATTTGCCTAAGATTTCAAGCAAGTAGGAGGCAACTCAGGATTCAAACCCAGACAGTCTGGCTCCAAAGACCAAGTTCTTAAGCACTATACCATGATGCCTCTAAGTTATTAACTTGAAGATATGGTTAGCACTATGTCATTAGAATCTACATTAAGTGGATTACTAATCAAATTATTGTGGACTCAGTAATAGGAAAATTCTTCTTTGCTATTTATTACCACATTCACTGTCATATAAAGATGTTATCCACAAAATACAATACTCACCACATGAATATGCAATGTGCTAAGTTCTTTGGGAGTAGTAACTCTGATTTTGTTCACTATTTAATTTCCGAATGTTAGCACTTGTGTCTGAGATAAGTAGATGCTCATTAAAAGTTGGTTGATTCTCCAGAAAAAGATATGCAGTGGCCAACAAACAAATGAAAAAATGATCAACATTGTCAATCATCAGGGAAATGCAAATCAAAAGCACAATAAGATACCACTTCATACCCTTTAGTATGGCCATTATCAAAAAAACAGAAATAATAAGTGTTGGTGAAGTTGTGGAGAAATTAGAACTCTTTTGCTTTGCTAGTAGAAATGTAAAATGGTGCAGCCCCAAATGATCCAGCTATTTTTCTTTTGGGTATATACCTAAGAGAAGTGAAAGCAGGGACTTGAACAGATGTTTGTACACCCATGTTCATAACAGTATTATTTAAAATAGCCAAAATGTAGAAGCAACTCAGGTGTCCATGGACAGATGAATGGATAAACAAAATGTGGAATATACCTACCATGGAATATCTTTTAGTCTTAAAAAGGAAAGAAATTCTAACACATGCTACAACATGGATGAACTTTGGAGATACTGTCCTAAGTGAAATAAGCCAGTCACAAAGTAGAAATATTGTGTGATTCTACTTGTTTAAGTTACTTAGAATAGTCCAATTCATAGAGACAGAAAATAGAAAGGTGTTTGCCATAGGGTGTAGGGAGGGAAAATGAAGAGTCATTGTACGAGGAGTACAGAGTTTCAGTTTGAGAAGATGTAAATGTTCTGGAGACAGATGGTGGTGATAGTTGCACGACAATATGAATGTATTTAATGCCAAGAACTGTACACTTAAAAATGGCTAAAATGGTAACTTTTATATATATTTTGCCACAATTTTTTTTTTAAGTTGGTTAAGTGAATGCATTCTTTCATTACTCTTTTTCTAGTTGGACTACTGTGAAACCTTTATATAGCATACTAGGCTATCATTTGTCCATCATTTAAATTAAAAATACTGGGAGTTCCCTGGTGGTGTAGTGGCTAGGCTTCAGCGCTCTCAATGCTGCAGCCTGGGTTCAATTCCCAGCCAGGTAACTATCCCCCCACCAAAAAAAAAACTTAAAAATACAGGAAGGAAAACTGACTCTGGGTGGTGAGCACACAATGCAACAAACAGACAATGCACTGTAGAGTTGTACACCTGGGACCTATGTAATCTTTACTAGCCAATGTCACCCCAATAAATTTAACAATAAAAAAATAAAATAAATAAATTAAAAATACAAATGAAAATATGAATACTAATATGTCTAGTTATAAGGTGTTTTTACAGATTATAGTATACTACATTTATTTTACATTTTTACTGAAATGAAAACAATTTAAAATTTCAGAGAGGTTTTGTAAATCCTAAGAATATGTCTGAGAAACCCCTGGAGTCTGCTTAAGAGACTTTGCTAAAGAGTCTTTGTTGCAACCAGGTCAAAAACCCCATATCCTTTTCAACCATCCCTGAAATATTGCATAAGAAACAGGCAGGTAGCTACCTCTGGGGAGGTTGACTCATTTTCAATGTACACCATTTTGTATTGTTTGAATTCTTTACCATGTGTTACCACCTATTTCAATAAAGAACTAATTAAGTCAGAGATGGAGAATAGCACCTTTGCAGTGGTTTGTAAATACTTTTGTTATGCAGAACTTGCCAATTTTAAATGGGCATCTTAGGAAGGGAAACAATAAATAGCACAAAGCACTTGAAGCACCTAAAAGGAGTGAATCGCAGACATCGTGTTTTTAGCCTGGTTCCTCTCTTGCAGGTGTCACAGGACTTCCCATTTCTTCATCCCAGTGAGACCAGTGTCCTGAATCGACTCTGTCGGCTTGGCACAGACTATATTCGCTTCACTGAGTTCATTGAGCAGTACACAGGCCATGTGCAGCAGCAGGTAGGTTCCTGTGTTCAGGAAAGGCACACCTCCAGAGGGCAGAAGTCTGCCAAGCTTTCACTGAATCCACTGGTAATTTGTGTGAAATAAGCCACAAGAGGTAATGAATTCTCATCACTGAAATTTTTCAAGTGAAGACAAGGTGATACAAGGGGAAAATTCTCACACAAGGAGAAAATATACACAGGGACTAATTTAGGCAGATTGGTTTAAGAAAGTATGCTTCACCTGAGTGTTATGAGAGGTGAATTAAATTATTAATAGTTCGAGCTGGATCAGAGTTTCACTTCCAGAGGTGAAAACATAAAGCATTATCTCAAATTCCTTTACCACTCTGGTTCAACTACTATAGTCACATTGAGACAAAAACTAAAATCTTTGGGCTTCATTTTTTTTAATTTATAAATAAGAGTTAAACCAGAAAAGGTGCTTGGAACATAGTAAGCAATAAATATTATCCATTACTATGATTTAATTGGAAGTCAGTATAGTGTAGAGGTCAAGTATTTGCATCCCACTCTGTCACTCACTGGCCATTGACTGCTCCACCGTAACCTAATGCTCATTAATTAAGGCTTGGGTTCCTTATCTGTAATATGAAGATAATATATAGTACCTATCTCATGTGAAATACCTAGAACATAGTAAGCACTCACATTTTTTTAAGAGAAATTTTTAAGTTCTCTTCATTTTTAACTTTGATTCTGTCAGTGGTAAGTAAAAAGACTGCCGAATTGTGTGACTGATTCAGTGATGACTGTTTCCCAGTTGAAAGAATTATTCTGGTTGAGGAGAAAGATGTGGACTTGTAGAAGGGAAGAGGAAGGATGCTTTCTGAAACAATGAGTCAATACCCTCTGGCCCCAGTTACCTAAATTGGTTGTCAGGCCTTTGGTGGTAATCTATGGGGTAAAGGAGTTAGAACATAATACCTTGTATTTTCATCTCTGGGACAGGGATTCTGGCTCCAACTGATGTTATTGCAGAGAAAATGCATAAGCTAAACATGAGTTTAAAACCTAATCAATACCCATTTGCTATGAAATCATATTAATGAGGGCACACTTAATTATTACACTTGAAACCTGTATATATATTAATATAGATGAAAAGGCCTCTAATTTTGACTTTTTGTATATAACACCTAAAAGAAAAAAGTATGTTCTATATTCGTGTGACTGTGGATTTCATCTTATATAATATGTGAATTCCTACTTTCCCAAATTCTAAAGATATCTGTAGTACCTCTTTCTTTGGAAAAGTAAAAAGCATACTCATTTTCTCTTTCATTTTGTGATAAATAAAAACATTTATTTCTCTGAAGTGACACAAAATCAAACCAAGATTGACTGGTTATAAGCTGATCTGCTCTATTTCACCATCATGCTCATGCTGTTCTTACTATAGCTATAAACATTTATCTCCAGGAACTGCTGGTATCCTTTGCAGCATCCTCTTGCTACCCTGTGTCTTATAACCCCTGAGCCCTGGCTTCCCACCACATTTGTTGCTGAATTCTGCTATTGTGTCTCCCAGCATCAGAGCCTGATCACCCAAATCAGTACATAGCCAGTGAGGATAGTCATTGTGGCCTCTAGTCAGCTGTTAACCATAATTACCTGGATAAAACTATAGAAGAAATTGAAGGTTTCCTGAAAGATAAGCCATATTTGTAAGTAGCCACTTGGTGAAAGTCTTACAACTCCCTGTGTTGACTGTCAGATTCGTGTTCAGATGAATTGCCATGCCAGAGAGGAGAAGGGATATCAGAACAAGGATTGAGGTCATTTTATTTATTCAGTGAATATTGACCCTCTGTTTAAAGAACTGTGCTAGGAGCTGAAATACAAAGATTGATAATGTGGGCCCCTGCTTCATGAAGCTCTTGGTCTAGTGAGAGGGACATATAAACAAAAGTACAATTTTAGCACTAAACAGAGATGCTGTCATAACAACAAAGGTGGAAGCTATTAATTCTCTGGGGAGAGTTAGTGAGGGATTTGCAGAGAAGAGATGCTTGATTTGGGTCCTGCAGAAAGAGTAAGCATTTGTTAGAAAGATGAATGCACAGTTATAAGCAGAACATATCCAAATTCAGGGGGGTGAGAAATAGAAGCAAGGCACATTTGGAAATGAGGATGTGAAGTTGGAAACAGTAAAAGATAATTTGGAAAAGAGGGTAAGGGCCACAATACAAAAGTCATTATATACCATGTCAGGGAGTTTAGGTATTATTCTGGTGCAGAGGGAAGCCATGAAGAGCGTTTAAGCTGTAAGTTATAAAATTGAGTAGAAAAAGTGGAGACTGGCTGTATAGTCATACCTGGTTGTTTATAACATCTGGGCCACTCAGAAAAGTAAATTATTACATTTTAAAAGGTCAGAACTCAAAATCTTTCTCTTCAGGTACGTTTTCCTCCCACTGAAGCACTGCTTTGATATGGAATTATTTAACCAAAACAATACCACTACTAAAGAATGTCTTCCTCAGGTTGCAGGGTCTGAACTTAAAAGTTGATTTCTCATTGTTTGTTTTCAGGATCACCACCCATCTCAGCAGGGCCAATGTGGGTTACATGGAATCTACCTAAGGGCCTTCTGCACAGGTCTGGACTCAGTTTTGCAGCCTTATCGCCAAGCACTGCTTGATTTGGAACAAGAGGTGAGAGAGGAAATATGGGAACACCTCTTCTGGGACAGCAGATTAGGGCATGTTCTTGAATTTGAAATGTTCTTTGATATGGTCGGGTATTTAAGAGTGGGTTATTTTCTATGTGTCTGGAGAGTAAGGTGTACTCTCTGTGATTGCCCAAGCCATGATCAAAGTGGCATGCAGATCATGCCAAAGGTTCCTGAGTGCGTATATAAGAGCCCTAGCTTTGGTTTTATTATTGCCTGAAAATCAGAATTAATTATCTTCTATAAAGCATCAGTTCTCAACAAACTAAAACTAACGCTAAGCCCATTCTTGTATTCCCTTCTAGTTTTCATGGATCAAATAGAGTCAAGATATTTTGTATGGTACCCTACCTAACATTGGTGTTTTTTTCTTGCAGTTCTTGGCTGACCCCCATCTCTCCATATCACATGTCAATTACTCTTTAGATCAGGTATGCCACCCGAATAACAAAATGCCTTGGAATCTGTTGATATTGTTAGAATAACCTAATTTATGATATTTTTTTGAAAACTATTTTCTTCTGTATTCAGGCCCAGCATTTTATATTTTGTATGCTTTCCTAAATCAGAACTGTTCAAAAGCTCCAAATTTAGTTAAAACTTAATATCTAATGTTAATGCTCTATATTGACCTCAATATTATTATACTAATTATGTTAGACCCAGAAATAGAAACTGCTTCTATCTGCCATTCTCTTTTTAGCTATAGCCAACCCCCATATCAAACTGTCTTAGGATACTGAATCTTGGCTGCTCTGTGATATTGCTGTCTTTATGTTAAGTGGGACTATTTAAAAACAAAAACATTTCCTGAAGTAATTTTTTTCCTTGCATTTGATTTTAGACCTTCCTAATTATTCTCTACTTGCAGTTCCAGCTCCTTTTTCCCTCTGTGATGGTTGTAGTAGAACAAATTAAAAGTCAAAAGGTGAGAACTTTCCTTTTTCCTTTTGCTCTTGTAAGCACCAAGGAAATATTCTCAATTAATTTTGCCTTACATTCTTTTTTGAAGACGCTATGTTTTAGTAGTTTTTATTTATTTATTCATTCATTCATTCAACAGTATCTGCTTGGGTATCATGCTAAGTGGCAGGAATGCAAAAATAAATTATGACCCTGCCCTTAAGTACCTCCGGGTCCAGAAGATGGGGGGAATATTAGGAGATGGACTCGATCGGGAATGCTACTGGGAAAGAGAAAATTGCTATGGGTGTTTGAAGGTAAGAGTTTTTTGCACTGAGGATTTAGAACTGTGAGGTATGGATCTTGAGAAGAAGCTGAAAGTTGATCCTTAGAAAGATCAACTTTTGGGTTTACAGTTAGGGTGCTGGCAGTTTTCTGAAAATTAGACCATTGGGTGAAACCCAGATGTTTTTTATTAGTGAAATATGCCTGTTATCACAAGTTTTTATCATATGCATTGCAAAGTTAGGGTTCTCAATATCAGGAGAATGTCTTTTCAGGGCTGAGTTAATAACTCTGAAAATAAATGCTTTGAGATTTCACATTAGAAGAAGAATCTATCTCTCGGTCCCTAATTGGACCACAAAGGACAAAAGGATTAAACATGTTTAGCTCATTTATGTTTTTAAGCTGTCATATTTGTGCCTTAGCTTATTAGGAGTGTTCATCTTGATGAATATAACTAGTTAGCCAGTTAATTCTCCAGGTTGCTACTTTATTTTTTTTCTCCGTAAGTACAGAAACTTACATTCTGCTGCATTCATTCTGTGCCAGAAAAGCCAGTAGGGGAGGTGCTCTTTGGCCCTTCAGAGTTGATTGCCTTCATCAAATAACATTGAGCTTTTATTGTGCACTTACTGTATACTATGCACTCTGATAAGTACTTCATATACATTATCACATTCTGTCCTCTTGAGGGGTCAGATAGGTGTAAGTAAGTGCCTAGGGTCACACAGATGATGGTGAATGGTAGAACTGGCATATAAACCCAGGTCTGCCTGACTCCGTAGACTGTGCTCTTGAGCACTCTACTAACCTATCTCCAAAAATTGAAGGGGACCTTCAAGGTGAGAGCAGTTAGTGTAAGGGGACCTTCAAGGTGAGAGCAGTAGGTTCCATGCCTAGATGCACATCTCAGTTGATTTTCTTCCATTGGCCCCAGGAAGGGAGTGGAAAAGGAACAGAGGGATTGCAGATGGGTGAATCTTCTATCCTGCAGGGGAGTGGTATAGAAGCCAGTGTGCTGTGGCTGTACAGAGCGAGAAACAGGTGGTCAAGAAAATTGCCTGGGGCTGAGAATGGGGGTGATTGCCAACAGGCCAAAGGATCCTTTCGGAGTGATGGAAATGGTATAAAACTGGATTACGGCAGTGGTTGCACAATGCTGTAAATTCACTAAAAATTGTTGAATAGTACATTTCAAACGGGTGAACTTTATGGTATGTAAATTATACCTCAACAAAGCAGTTTTTTAAAAAGAGAGAGCCAGAGCGCATAGGAGGAAGAAGATTTTTGGAAAAAGTGTATACCTTATAAATAGTCTGATTAGGCCTTAATCTGACATAAAGAGCTTTCTTTACCTCTTTGCTTGGAATTTCGGCTCTAAATGTTTCTGGTGTCTCTAGTGCAATATGAGGGCTGTCTGGAAAGTATCCAGCCATATGATATGAAAAATAACGGCATTTATGGCTGGATATTTTCTGGATGGCCCTCGTAGTTTGCAAACTTCATTGTGCATTAGAATCACCTAGAGCAGACTGTTAAAACCAGGTTGCTGGGCCCTACCCCAGAGATTCTGATTCAGCAGGTCTGGAGTGGGGCCTAAGAATTTACATTTCTTAAAAGTTCCCAGGTGATGCTGCTGCTGCAGGGTTGGGTAGAGAAGGGTAGGAAGGCTGTAGAGTCCTTTCTTTGAGAACAACTAATGTGATACTGTGATTTATAAGAAGAAATATATATTTGGTTTCCTTATTGTTTCTGGCACAGAGCTTCTAAAACCCTTGAAATTTCCTAAGTGATAAGAGTGATAAAGCTGTTTTAACGAACCCCTATAATTCACACCTGAGTTGTTAATGAGGTGACTTTTGGAAAGCACCTAAGGAGGGGGGCTGATTGCCAGGGGACCCAACCATGTGATTGGAGGGTTGGAACTTTCAGTCCCCCCCACTTCTCCAGGAAGGGGAGAGGGGCTAGAGATTGAGTTCAATCACCAGTGGCCAGTGATTTAATTAGCCATGCCTATGTAATGCAGTCTCCAGAAAAGCCCAAAAAGACACCGTTCAGAGAGCTTCCAGGTTGATGAAACAGATCGCGTCTCCGTGCCACCATGCAGGACCCAGACTCCCTGGGAACAGAAGTTCTTTTGTTTGGGACCTCGCCCTACGTTTGTATCCTTACCTGGCTATTAAGTCATATCCTTTGATAGCCTTTGTAAATAACCAGTAATCTAATGAGTAACCTGGTTTCCCAAGCTCTGTGAGCCACCCTAACAAATTAATCTAAGGAGGAAGTTATGGGAATCTGTCGTCAGTTGGTCAGAAGCAGAGGTGATTGGCATCTGAAGTGGAGGGTAGGCTTGTGGGACTGAGCCCTTACCCTGTGGAATCTAATATTGTCTCTGGATAGATTGTGCCAGAATTAAGTTAAATTGTAAGACACCCCAGCTGGTGTCTGAGAATTGCTTGGTGGTTGACTATAGATTGAACACAGAGTATGAGTTTGTGCTGAATGAACTATTAAAATGGAATCCAGTTTAAAAAGACTATATTTTTCACAGATTCATGGTTGCCAGATCCTGGAAACAGTATACAAACACAGTTGTGGAGGGCTGCCTCCTGTTCGAAGTGCACTAGAAAAGTAAGTCATGGCTCAGTTGAGGACTGAGGGTGGGGGTGGGTGGTCAAGTGACTTGACTTCACACCTGTTTTATTTTCAGGTCATCTCAGGTTTCCCTCTGGGGAAAAGTATGACCAGGATAAAAAACACCCATGAGCAGAGGAGCTCATGTAATACTTATGATGGCTCAGAAATTGCACAAAGAGGATTATAGAATGCTGAGTATCAAAGCTAGGATCTCTTTACCCAGATGACCTTGAGGCAATCCTTTTCATTTTGGGATCTCATTATCCTTAAAGAATGTCCATTACATGTGCTGGGTAATATTTAGCTATATCTAAACTTGAGCATTTTGAGTAGGTGGTATTTTCACATCAAGGCCTTTAATGTTCATACTTTATAATTCCATAATGCCGCTCTTAAGAATTTTATCCTAAAAAAATCATTCAAAAGAAGAAAGTAACCATATGCACAAACATTATTCATTTCAGTGTTGTCTACTATATCAAGGAATTAGAAACTTACCAGCAGCAGAAGAAAGCTAAATAAAGATATTTTTACTCTATAAACTTAAAACTATAAATACTACTATAACATGTAAAAACAGTTTTTATAATAATGACAAAAATGGATATAAAATCTTACGGTTACAACTAGATTAAATATATGTGGAGTTTGAGCAAAGACTGCTCTTTTTATCTTCCTATTTCCCTCTTCCTCCTTATTTTTAAAAAAGAGGGTGTGGCATTAATTGCAAAATTGGAAGCTTTGATCTCTGAGGCCCCTCTCAACTCTTTAACAATCTCCATTTGAACCACTGCACAAGTGAGCCCTCAGAAGAGCAGGAAACTTTCCAGAACATGCTTTAGGAACTTAATTCTCTATTACTATGCTGGGGTTTTTTTCTAATTAAAGAAATGCATTTTGATTATAGAAAAGACAGACATGCAAAGAGAAGAAATAAAAATCACCTATAATCTCAGTCTCTTGAAATACTCAATTGAACTTTTGGTGTATATCCTCTACAGTTTCTCTCTATATAAATATACTATATGGTTTTATGCATAGAATATGAAATTTTGTGTAGATAATATCGTATATGCATGTTTGTTATATATTTGCAGAGATGAAATTTTACATACACGTGTACTTAGATGTGCAGAATATAAATGGCTTCCCAATTGATTTTTTTAGAGCAGTGCATTCATTTAGCATTCTACAAATAACAGACTCAGTCTCTTTTAGCTTCTTTTCTTCCCAAGTAATTATTTTTCTTCCCAAGTAATTTTGAAAAGTTTTAAATTTACAAAAATGTTGGATGAACTGTACAATAAACACCTGTATACCCTTTAGTTTCACCAGTTAAGATTTTGCCACATTTGATTTGTCTTTGTCTTTCTTTCTCCTATATAAACTGAAATATATATGTAAATATATAAATATATACACACTCATGCATGTCACAATATTTTTTGGTGAATCATTTGAAAGTAGTCACAGATATCCTAATACTTAACCCCTAAATACTTCAACATGTACCTCTTTAGAAAAAGGGCATTCTCTTATATAACCTCAATACCATATTACACCCAACAATGTTATTTATAACATTAATTCAGCAATATGATATCCAAAATACATCTGAATTTTTTCAGTTATCCTCCAAAAGTTCTTTCTAGCAGTTCTGTGATCCAGGATTCAGTCAGTGTGCATATGTTGCATTTGGTTGTCATGTCTTTTTCATCTCCTTTCATTTGGAACATTCCTCTTCCTTGCTTGTTTGTTTGTTTGTTTTTTGTTGTTGTTGTTTTGTTTTGTTTTTTTAATCTTTGATGACATTGACAGAATATTCCACAATTTGGATTTTTCTCATTATTTCTTCATGATTAGATTTGGGTTAAACATATTTGGCAACAATGCTACATAGGCCATATTTTCTGTTGCATCATATTAGAAGGCACAGAAAGTAAGTTTGTCCCATTACTCCTGGAGTGAAGTTTGATAGCTTGGATTAGGTGTTTTCTGCTGAATCTCTGCATTTTAGAGCGATGTTTTCCCTTTTGTAATTAATGTGTTATCTGGCAGCAGTCCTTTGAGATCATGTTTATATCCTATTCTCCTTTCTGTGTTTTGTTTTAGTGTCTGCATTTTGTTAGATAATACTTTTTCAACTATACCAACCTCTCACATATTGAATCTACTCTCCCTATGTGATTCCAACAAAAAACAAATGACTGGGTTAGCCAAAAAGAGACTCCTGTAAGTCCATTTTATCTTAACAGGAATCATCAGTTTAAAACTTACTTTACACAAAAGAAGGAAAGAAAATGTGCTTCTCCTAGAAGACTATCAAAACATTCCCTGAACATTTCAGACTTCAGTACATAGGCTCCAAGTTTGGAAATTTCATCAGTCTACCCACAAACATTTAAATTAAAATAGCACAATTATTTTTAGCTTAATTGGTCATTTCCCTTCTGACTCATCACTTTCAAGCCTCTGTTCTGTAGCAGTGTAAGGTATGCCCTCTGTGCAGTTGTGGGGGTTAGTGTTCTTCAGGGGGATTTCTAAGGCTCTTGCTTTTCTCCCAACTCAGGATCCTGGCCGTGTGCCATGGGGTCATGTATAAGCAGCTCTCAGCCTGGATGCTACATGGACTCCTCTTGGACCAGCATGAAGAGTTCTTTATCAAACAGGGTCCATCTTCTGGTAATGTCAGTGCCCAGCCAGAAGAGGATGAGGAGGATCTGGGCATTGGGGGACTGACAGGAAAACAATTAAGAGAACTTCAGGACTTGGTGAGAGCACAGCAAGAAGTCTAGCATACTCCTGCTAGGAGTCAGAGAAGACTACAGCTAAATGACCTTGTGGTGGTCCTCCTTCCCACCTCCAAGTTCATCACAACCTGGGAACCTTCCATAAATTCTTTAGATATAAACACTTGGCTTTATCTTAGCTTAATACTTAACTTAAGCTTGAAACCTAACAATGTATTTGAGATTCTTTTTGTTTTCCTTTTTCCCAATATATGCTTTTAAGAGGTTAATAGTAAGTCTTATCTCATAAGGTAGTCTTGTAGCTATGCTGTAGTTTTTAAATGCAGTTTGAAGTTTTGATTAGCTTCCCCAAAGTACTGTATTGTCTTTATTCATCTGTCCACCCATCCATCAATTTATCCTATTTATGTGCCAGACAGTGTTCTAGGTGCCACAACTAATATGTAGACAAATAAAATGTAGTAATAATCCCCATCTTTAGAGAGTGTATAGTTTAGTGGAAGATATAAGTAAACAGTAATATTACAGTATGCTAAGGGCTTTTAAAAGAGTAAGTATGAGTGTTCTCAAAATATGGTCTTAGAGTAACTAAAGGTTTTTCAGTGAAATATAGGTCTAAATTGCAAAGAGTTTGGGAGGAGAGGTCAAGAAATGTTCCAGGCAGAGGGAAGGATGTGTGTAAAGTATAGAACCCATGAAGGACATGGCTTATTTGGGGAACCATTAGTATTTCAATTAAAATGGCCAAGTAAAGACTGAAATATAGTTTAAGGAACAATGGAGGGGATAGGGGAAGTGGCAATCAATGTTAAGCAGAAGTAAGATCGTGAAAGCTCTTGTAAACAATGGGAAGGAATTTGGACTTGAACCTGAAAAGAGCTGGGAACCAGTGAAGAATTTTAGACAAGATGTTAATCAGACTTTATGATAGATTACTCTGGATGCTGTGTGGGGAATCTTTTTTTTTTTTTTTAATCAAGATTAGCAACAGGTAGGTCAGTTAGGAGAATGTTGGGAACATTTAGGTGAAAAATTATAGCACCTAAAGTCCTAAACCAAGGGTGGTAACAATTAATATGGAGAAGAATAAAGAGACTTGAGAGATTTAGAAGGTGGAAAAAGTCAGTCTTAGATTGGATATGGGTTCAGAGGGAAGAATGAAAGATGATACTCGTGTCTGCCTTCAGCAACTAGGCAAGTAGTGAGGATAAAAAATGTGTATGCTGGTATTGGGGGAAAGAAGATGGGTCTAATTTTTAATATGATGAGTTTGAGTTACTTGTAGGAAATGTCCAATAGGCTGAACCTGGAGCTCACAAGAGCAATCTAGCTTAAAGGTAAAGATTTAGTAAGCATCAGCATATAGAAATTTTTAGCCTGGAGTCCATGGGGAACTTCAGAAGGTTCTGTGCAATGTATATTTGTGTTTGTTTGGAAGGTCCATAGCTCTTATAATTAGAGAGAGTCCTGTGATGTAAAATGTCTTTTATAGTGTGTAACAGAAGATGTGACTATAAAGAGGGTGGAGAGTGAAAGGAAAGGGTCTGAACTTAGTGCCCTGAGGGACATCAGCACTGAAGCCCAAAACAAAGAGGGCAAACAACGGACCAAAGTCAGGATCATCCAGTCTAGAATACAGAATGACAGGGTCAAATCCAAAGCGTGTCAGGGAATGGGGAGATGGGCTGAGTGATTGGGTGGTGGGTATTGGGGGCTTCAAGGGCTAGATCAGTGGTTCTAAAACTTCATTGTTGGTCAGAATTACCTGGAGAACTTGTTAAAACACTGATTGCTGGGCCTCATCACCCAGATTTTCTGTAGATCTGGGGAGGGGCTTGAAAATTTGCAATTCTAATAAGCTCCCTTGTGAGGCTGATGCTGCTGGTCCAGAAGCCACTTTGAGAGCCACTTAGATAAATGACTCGAACTAGTATAAAGAGCTGGACAGAGCTGGCATCTACACAAAATAATAAAATCATAGATATGTAGACCTGGAAAAATAAAGACCACTTATTCCATAAGTAAGGAAACTGAGTTCCAGATCTAATGCACAAGTTTTTACACAGTCAAGTCAGGGTGAGGATTAAAATCCTTGTGTTAAAACAAAGCACTGTTATTTCCACCATGTTGTCATGCTGCCTGAAAATGGAATACATCTCTCTAACACTGGTAATTTTGGTAATTTAAGAATTATGCAACTTCAGATTTAAAGTCCCTGCTTCTAGCAAATGTAAATCCCGGGTTGGGATAGTTATTAGATGTTCTCTTGTTTTCCCTTTCTTACTTCAAACATCATCTCTGATATGGATTATTTCCTTGACCAGCGCCTGATAGAGGAAGAGAACATGCTGGCACCATCTCTGAAGCAGTTTTCCCTGCGGGTGGAAATTTTGCCCTCCTACATGCCAGTGAGGGTTGCTGAAAAAATCTTGTTTGTTGGAGAATCTGTCCAGATGTTTGAGAATCAAAATGTCAACCTGACTAGAAAAGGTAGGACTCTCCCTGCCCAATGCACCCCATCTTCACAGGCCCCTCTTACTTGACATTGTGTGGCCCCCAAAGTTCACCTGGTCACAGCGATTGGCTGGTGATGTTTGTGTACTGAGACTCAGCACAACCACGACACGCTTGCCTGAGAAGCAGGAAAGGAGTGGCACCACCAGGGCCAGGGAACCCTTGCCCATCCAGGTTGTTCTCTGTCTTCCTGTGACAGTGCCTTCCTGTGTTGCAGGATCTATTTTGAAAAACCAGGAGGACACTTTTGCTGCCGAGCTGCATCGTCTCAAGCAGCAGCCACTGTTCAGCCTGGTGGACTTTGAGCAGGTGGTTGATCGTATCCGCAGCACTGTGGCCGAGGTTGGTCTTTTACCATCTGTTTCCTTAGGAAGAAAGTGGACCAGTTTCCCAGAAATTGGTACTTTAGTTTCTTCTTGATGGGGTTAGAACTTAGCTTGGAAGAGATTGTTTGAGGAAGTTGGAGGGCAAGAAGTAGAAAATGAAAGCATTTTCTCTGTTTTTAATAATAGAGGGAGAACTGCCTCAGCCTTTCACATGTGACAGAAGTTTGCTAGTTACTAGTTAGGTAATTTGCTAGTTGTATAACGGGAGGTCTTGGTTTCATTTCGAACAGCACTTTGAGTCTGTCTATAAAGGGCAGTTGGCAGTAACTCCAAGGAATCAATAGATTCTGACTAAACTTAGTGCCTTCCTTATATTTTAGAATGGCTTTATTGCTTATTCTTTCATTTATGGATATGGTACTCACGAGGAAGGCAGAACAAGTATACTTTTCCCATTCCTGTAAGTGGGAAGAAAGGACTCAGAAAGCTAACTTGCCTAAAGGTAACTTACACAAGAAGTAACAAAGGTGCGGTCAGAAACAGGTCTGATTCCTAGCTCAGTGTTCTTAACATGAATTAACCAGCTTAAATTATGACCAGTAATTGTTCAAATGATCATATGTTCTGTGGTTTACAATAACCTTTGGCTCACAGGGGTGTGAAAGTGTGAAATGAGATCTTCAGTTAGTCAGCTGTGTTGTTAACTATGTTAGTGGTTTTCAACTCTGGCTACGTGTAGAATCACCTGGGGAAGTCTGAAAACATGCACTGGCACCAAGTCCTTCCCTCCAGAGCTTCTGATTCATAGGTCAAAAGGGAGTAGGTACTTGTATTTATACCAGCCAACCAATAAAAAAACCTCTGCAGGTGATTTTAAGCGTAGCCAGTGCATTAGGGTCAGTGTCTAGAACTGCCAAAAAGCTTAGCATCAGGTAGCCTCATGTCGGAAGCCCAGTCATCTGTCACATGCTTTGATTTCCCTTTTTGGTCACTGTCTCCAAATTCCTAGGTGTTGGAGGCAGAGTTGTGACATAGACATAGAATATTAGACCTTAAGGTGACCTTGAGGTAGTAGCACTTGATTTGATTCTTTATGGGCAAGTAAATATCTAATCTACCTAGAATACACTTTCCTGTCCTTTCAAAATTTCAAGACACTCTCTTCTATTGTATCTATAGCCAAGGCAGCTCTCATCTAAGGGGCTGGTGTCTTCAGGATTGCTTTAGCCATTTGGGGGTCTTTTGTCCATATACATTTTAGAATTTTTTTTTTCTATTTCTGTAAAGAATGCCTCTGGAATTTTGATAAGGATTGTGTGGAATCTATAGATGGCTTTGGATAGTACGGACTTTTTTCTTTTTTTTTTCTTTTTTTAATGTGGGTAGTTCCCTGACTGGGAACCCAACCCAGGCCATAGGGTTGACAGCGCGGAAGCCTAGCCACTACACCACCAGGGAACTCCCAGTATGGACATTTTAACAATATTCTTCTGATCTATGAACATGGGATATCTTTCAATTTATTTGTGCTGTCTTTAATTTCTTTCAACAAAGTCTTATGGTTTTTGTTGTGCATATCTTTCACAAGGTTAAACTTATTTCTAGTATTCTTTTATTCAGCATAATTGAGATTAATCTGTTGCATGTATCAATAGTTTATACCTTTTTATTATTGAATAGTATCATATTGTTCATACCAATGTGTTTTCCCTTCATCTGCTGATAGATATTTAAGTTGTTCCCTCATTACAGTTTTAATTTGCATTCACCTAATAGCCAATAATGTTCAACAGTTTTTCATATGCTTATTTGCTATCCATATATCTTTTTTGGTGAAATGTCTATTCAAATGTTTTGTCCTTTTTGATATTGTTTTTGATTTGTTTTCTTACTGTTAAGTTTTGAGAATTCTTTATGTAGTTTGGATGTAAATCTTTTATCAGATATGTGACTTACAAATATTCCCTCCCAGTATTTTCATTCTCTTAATGCTGTCTTTTCAAAGAGAAGTTAATATTAATTAAGTCCAATTTACCATTTTCTGTTCTTTTTTGGATCATGTTTTTGGCACTGTGCCTAAGAAACCTTTGCTTAACCCAAGGTCACAAAGATTTTCTCCCTGTTTTCTTCTAGAGAATGTATAGTTTTCAGTTTTTCTATTAGGTTTGTGATCATTGTGAGTTAATTTTTGTATGTGGTACTAGGTATGGGTCGTTTTAAGTTTTTGCACGTGGCTATCCAATTGTTCCAGAAAGTTGGTTCTTTTTTATGATTTCTTTTGTATATGAGGTCAGACAATTAATTTCGTGAACTTATCCTAGAAAAAGTGCTGCATACCTCATTGCTGAATATCACTACAGTCCCCTTCAAAGTACTCCCCTTGGGTAGCTGTTCACCAACTCCAGCGCCTAGTCCACCCTTCAAAGCAGTTTTGGAACTCTTTTTCTGGAATGTCCATCAGAGCTGTCATCATACACCAAATCTGACAGTTAAGTTTGTGAACTTGCCACCGTGCGCTTACATTGACAGCACTGAACAAACAGTTCGGTAAGGCAACCTTACCAAGTTGTCTGTACAGTATTGCCCAAGGGGAGTACTTCAAAGGTGACCATATTGATATTTAGCGATGGGGTATGTAGCACTTTTCCTAGGATGAGTTCGCAAAATTGTCTGACCTTCTACATGTATTACTATTGTCCTTACTTCTTTAAGCATACTTATCAAGAGTATTTTAAGTTCTTGGTCTGTACCCTAGGTCAGATTTGCCAGGAAACAGATTCTGAGACAAAGTTGGTTGCAAGACGTGAAGGAAGCAGGATTGAGCAGAGAGAGAAGGTAAATTGTGATGCAGTTGCAACAGAAGCCTTGGCCAATCCTATGCAGAGTTCTAAAGCTATAATGAAGGGAGTTGCCTGGTGGTGTAGTGGCTAGGCTTTTGCACTCTCAGCACTGCAGCCTGAGTTTGATTCCCAGCCAGGGAGCTACCCAAAAATAAATAAATAAATAAAGCTATAATGGCCCTTTAGACATGTCCTAAATTGAGGTTGGAAGGCTTGGCCATTGTACCCCTGCATCTATCAGAAATTGGATGCAGGCTTTCCTCAGGGAGAGAAACCATGGGTAAGGAAGTTCCCTTTAGCCAAGGGCAATTCCTGGAGGGCCAACAACAGGAAATACTCCCAATAGCTGTGGTAATGAATACCTCTGTCTTGCAGGGGAGAGCTCGGTAACACATTATGCTGTCCACTAAGTCTGTTCTAAAACTTCTTCAGATGGGACGTGTTGTCTAGTCTGTTGTATTTATTTTATTCTTCATGTGTCTAGTTAATTTTGATCTGTGTCCTTATAGTCCCTGAGGGATATCAGCTACTTTGTCTAGTAAGTGTATTGGAGAAGGGTCAAAGGCCATTTCTTGATCTGTGTCAGTTCCAGTAGGAGAGAGAGGAGGGTATGGGAGTCCTGGGTGGCGATTCCGCACACCCTGAGTCCTAGTTAGGATTTTACCTTTGCTGCTGGTAATGGTTATGCATGTAATAGATTTTTCTGTTAATCCTCAACCTTGCTGAATTCTCTTACTAGTTTTAATATTCTATATATTTATTCTCTTGGGCTTTCTATACAGATAATATCATCATCATCTATTAATAACAACAGTTTGTTTCTTCCTTTCCAATTATAATTTTTTTATCTTACTGCATTGGCAAAGTCTTTCGTACATGTTGAATGACTTTAAAGGAATTTCTTCTTAATGTTTCACCATCAAATAGGTTGTTTGCTGTAGATTTTGGTATATATCCTGTTTCAAAATAAGAAGTTTCCTTCTACTCCTTGTTTGATTTCTTTTTAAAAATCATGAATGGATGTTGACTTTTATCCAATGATTTTTCTGCACTTATTGAGGTGATCATGTCTTTTTCTTTTTTTGATCATTAATGTAGTAAATTACATTCATATTTTAAATATTTATTTATTGAGATATAATTCACATATTTGAGCCATTTAAAAATAGTATACAATTCAGGGGTTTTATAGTATATTCACAAAACTAAGTCGTGTCACTACTTTTTAATTTCAGAACATTCCCATCTCATTTTCTCTTTTTTTTACTGGTAAACTATCCTTTCATTCCTAGAATTAACCCAACTTGGTCATGGTTTCTACTCTTTTTTTCAGTACATTGCTGGATTTGTACAAAACTTTTTTACAGACATTATCATTGTAATGAAATTTTGTCCCTGTTTTGTTGGTTCTTTTCACAGCATCTCTGGAAACTGATGGTGGAAGAGTCAGATTTACTGGGTCAGCTGAAGGTACTGGCTTAGCTGTTCTGGTCACTTTTAAAATGATGCTGGTGGGCAGTGACTTCATTCTCTAGCCTCTCCTGAGAGCACTGATTGCCTGTAAGAGTTTTATAGTGGCCTCATATGTCCTTGGCCAAATGGGCCAACTCCAGTTAATACTACAAATTTACTACAGTACAAAGCTTTGGGTATTTACTTTCCTCTGGCATAATATAATTGCGTTTTCATTGAATAAATGATATTGAAGACACATCAGTCATCTCTTCATGAGAAATTGCTAACTATGCCCCTTTGAAATGCCAAAAGCCTGTATTCTTTTGCAGGTTGGCTCAAACTGATGAGATTTAGAAATTACATGTGTAATTCCAGTGGGATAGTGAGGAGCTCATGGCCTTCCTGCATTACCAAATTGTAAATTGAAATTCTTTCTGCAGATCATTAAAGACTTTTACCTTCTGGGACGTGGAGAACTGTTTCAGGCCTTCATTGACACAGCTCAACACATGTTAAAAACACCACCCAATGCAGTAACCGAACATGGTAATTGTCCTGTGGGCCAGAGAATTACCAACTTACTGAAGTTGCAGGGTATTTCTTGGCGGCTTTTGAACCATTTAGGCCTGTTCCACATAAGAGCAGACTGGTGAGTTACAGAGCAATGTTTCCAAAATGGGAGACCTTTCAGGTTCCTGAGGTCATGGGAGCAGCCTCTTGATTTATGACACTTCCTAGAAGAGTTGGGATAGGCCTTCAAACCAGGTATTTTACCCATGCAGTCCTTTGTGGCATACTGGGACTTATTGCCATCACTTACTATATTATAACTCTTAAGATTGTGATGGAAACCTAACCTGAACTAACCTAGGTAGAAAAGGGGAATGTATTTGCTATTGTTTCAATAAGTCCAGTGGGATGGCTGGGTCCTCAGACAACTGAAACTAGGGACTTGAATACTGCTAGGATTCTGTCTTACCATATCTTGTCTGTGCCTCTTGTACACCCTTTGATGGCTTTACAGTCTCATCTAGAAGCATGGTCACCAGCAGCTCCCAGGAACATCCCTCACAGTATCTGCTGGAGGAGCCAATCCTGGTCTCTCCAGTAGCAAGTTAAAGGATTCCAGGGAAAGGTTTTGGTTAGCCCAGCCCGGATCATGTACCTATTCCTGTGTCAAAGAGGTCAGACATTAAGATATGCCTATTTCAGTAGTGTTCTCCCTTGGCCAATGGGAAGGATCACCATTCCTATTCGGACTACATGAGGGTGAGGATCAGAGTCAAAAGAAAGAAAATGTTGGGGGCACAGTCAGGGTTACTATTTTTCTAGCTGTATAAAACAACAGATGTCCACTGTTCTTACATAGGACTTTTTGGGTTTCAGATATCAGAAAACCCAATTCAAACTCAGTTAAACACAGTGGGAAAAGAATTCATTGATTCTCATAACTGAAAAGGTCAGAGGGTTGATGGCTTTAGGCAGAGTCTGATCCAGTGGCTCACATGACACTTTCAGGACTTGGTTTTTCCATCTTCCACCTTTGTCTTTCTTCTCAGACCTGTTGCATATAGTAGCAAGGTGGCCTCCAACAAAGCTCACATCCTACTAAGTCCCTATTTATGTAAAAAAAAAAAAAGTGCTGTACTCTTTCAGAGTCTGATTAGAGCTTCTGGAGTGGCCTGGCTTGAGTCATGTTCACATCCCTAAACCAGTGTAACAAGAGTATTTTCATCGCGCCTGGGTCACCTGTCCTCCCCTAAATTAGGTATTGTCAACCCCACCGGAACTACATAGATTGTATTCGGCAGGGATGATTCTCCAAGAAAAATCAGGGTGCTGTTATCAGCAAGAAGAGGGGGAACACATGCTAGTCAGGCAAAAGCAGTCAGTCTCTCTGTCATGCTCTTAGTGTGAGGGGGGCCGGGGAGGTGGAAAGCCAAAGGAATCTGTGTTTGTGGGGTGACCAGGTGTTCTTGCCAGCCCGTGTGTTCTTTCTTGCAGATGTGAATGTGGCCTTCCAACAGTCAGCGCACAAGGTGTTGTTAGACGACGACAACCTTCTCCCTCTGTTGCACTTGACAATTGAGTACCATGGAAAGGAGCACAAAGGTTCGCCATTCATTCTTTTATCTTTCTACTCCTACTGGTCATCTTCTGTTCTTTCTCTGCTTCCATCTTTCTCCACAGAAACCTTATCGTTTTGGACCTTTGAAACTACCTAGTCCAGTATCCTAATTTTATAGAGGAAGGAGAAGTCCAGAGAGGCTAAGATGCTCAGGCTCTGGTTTTGGGGTTTTTATGTCATGCTGCTGTAATGTTCTCTGTTTATTTCAAGTTACCAGACTTTAAGGCTGAGAAAAGAATCCCTAAAAGATCTCAGAGATAACCTCACATAGAAGCTGTCTCACCTCTGCAAGTCCCCTCCTTTTATGCTTCTGACACTGCAGGCTTGAATGAGGGCTCATTTCGTGAATGCTATTCAGGTGCCGAAGCTCTGGTTCTAAATGAACCAATTCAATCTAGACTTCCTTCCTTCTCTTCTTAACAGACGCTACTCAAGCCAGAGATGCGCCTTCTCGGGAAACTTCTCCACGGGAAGCCCCTGCGTCCGGCTGGGCAGCCCTAGGTCTTTCCTACAAAGTGCAGTGGCCACTGCACATTCTCTTCACTCCCGCTGTCCTAGAAAAGTGAGTATTTCTGAGTTTCTCACAGGTAAATATGACCCACCTTACTTCCAAGGAAAGAAATTAACAGGAATAGAATTCGTGGAAGCACGATCACTGCCCAGCTAGTTAACAGTGTAGTCTGTAAATCAGAGGTTTCAAACTCAAATGCCTTGGTGAGCTGGACAGAAAACATTACCAAGTGAAGCTGCAGATGTGAGAAAGCAGGGAACGGTGGACGCTGGAATGAACAGGAGGGTCAAATCCTTAAAACCCCCCGTTTTCTTTTTGAATGGCAAAATAACAAACAGTTTACAGGCTGTCAGTATGTGACTCCTGGGTCCTACAGTCTCAGGCACTACACTGAGTCTGGCCCTTGTTAATTCCATCAGACTGGCAAGGTTCTTCCCTAACTTTTGTAATTTTTTCATTTACTTGGGAAGACTTTGCAAGCCCAAGTGTTTGCTGTGGACTTCAGCCACTGCAGAGAAGATCACCTCCTTATCTCCCGGGAAAGGCCAGGCTGAGTGAGGGGGTGGAGTAGGAGCGCCACCAAGGTGGTAAGAGACTCCTGAATCAGCCCTGGTCTTTTGAGAGCCTGCCAGATGCCATTGCTTGGCCCCGTCAGGACCTCGTGTCCCCAAACCAGAGGGGAACAAGAGCTCTCAGGCAAAGAGGTGGGAGAAGCATACTTGGCTGGTAGTGGCCTTTGAAATCCATCCCCAGGCCATTTCAGGAATTTCCCAAATCCTATTAAAGGATGGCACCGGCCCCTGGCCTGGCTGGAAGATGGAAGCTGTCCTGCTCAGGCTAGAGGAGTGGAGAAAAGGGAAACAAATGAGCAACAGGGCCTTTCTTCATCCTCCCTCTTCCTGTTCACGACCCTATTTTTTGAGAGTCAAGAAGTGTAGGGTAAGAGAGACTAGGCAGCAACTGGAAAAGACAAGGCTGGTTCGGAGGAAGATTCCGTGGCAGGTTCGGAGCCCACAGCCCACTTGTCCAGACAGCCTCCATAGCTGCCAGCGTCCCACAGCCCCACAGTCCCCACCTGACACGCTGAACACCCTTACATCAAGCTGAGTATTTTTTTAACTTTTTATTATGAAAACTTCCAAATACAAACAACAGTATGGAGTATAATGAACTCCTGTGTGCACATTATCCAGCTTCAGTAATCATCCATATTGTAGTACTCATTTCATCTTTTCCTTTTTGCTAGGGCTTTATAAAGCAATTCCAGGCATATCATTTAACTCCATCACTGTGCAATTCAAAAAAGACGTGTTTTTAACATAACTACAATGCTGTTATCACACCCCCAAATTAATAATTCCTTATTTGAAATCCAGTCCATGTAGAAATTGCCCCAATTATCTAAAAAAGTAAAATGTCTTTTTATGGCTGGCCTGGTTCAAGTCAGAATCCAAACACGGTGTACTATTTTCAACATAATGGTTCCATTAGAAATCATTTTTTAATTTTTAATTTAATTTTTTATTTTTTTTAATTCTGTGTGCCCCAGGCACGAAATAGCTCTGGCCACCAACCCAGGCAGCAAGCTAGGATGCACAAAGGGCTGTACATCTGCTTTGCCCCTGACTGATATAAGAGCAACACCACAAATCAGGTGTCTCTTTGCCCATTGCCAGAGGGTGGAAATAATTTTTAAAATCAAATAGAATTGAATTGTTGTCTGCATGCCTGCCTAAGAACAGGTAAATGCCCCCAGCTCCACAAGAAACCAGCTCCTCTTCCCCTGTCTTCTCAGTATGGGGCTGAGCATGAGGCAGCTAGCCCCAAGCTTGCCGCACGGGGCTATCAGAGAGAGGAGCCCTCAGTTTTCTCCATGGGTTTCAAAGACAGAGAATCAGATTAACCAAAATCCTTAGTTCCTAACATACATATTATTGGTTCTTGTAAGACCCTCCTTCCTTCCTTCTCACACACACACACAAACACACACACACACACACACAAAACGCAAGCATGCGCCACAGAGCTGCTTCACAGCACAAAAACTAGAATGAACATTGACAGTAATGTCCATCTCCCTATGTGGGTCTTCTCCATCCTGTCCCCTTGCCGCCCACATCCCGAGAGACCACTATCCTAAATTCCATGTTTTCTATATATACGAGGACTGTCCAGAAAGTATCCAGCCATGGAATATGAAAAATAGAAGCATTTATTTATGGCTGGATATTTTCTTGACAGCCCTTGTATATATGTGCCCAAAGTATACATTTTTCTATTTAGTTGTTGTAAGCACTATTACAAAAGATATAGGGGGTTCCCTGGTGGTGCAGTGGCTAGGCTTCAGCACTCTCACTACTGCGGCCTCAGTTTGCTTCCCAGTTAGGGAACCTACCAGGAAAAAAAAAAAGGTACCGGGCTATATATAATCCTTTGAGATTAATTCAAAATTCTGTTATTACGAGTCATTTTGTTGTGTTGTACAGCTGAAGTTAATTCGTTTTGATAGCCATGTAGTAGTTTATTTGCCCACATCTCTAGCCATTCTTATTTCCTTCCTGCCTTTTTGGGGAAGGGTGGGTGGCACAGAGTCCTAGGGTCTGTCACATGGGTGAGGGTGGAGAGTTAAGTTTTTATCTGGCACAGCCTGATGTTTCTGTCCCAGGTACAATGTTGTTTTCAAGTACTTACTGAGCGTGCGCAGGGTACAAGCTGAACTGCAGCACTGCTGGGCCCTGCAAATGCAGCGCAAGCACCTCAAGTCCAACCAGACCGATGCAATCAAGTGGCGCCTGCGGAATCACATGGCATTCTTGGTGGATAATCTTCAGTACTACCTCCAGGTCTGTGCCAAAGGCTAAGTGAAAGAAGGGGTAGGAAGAGAAGTCCAGGAAGTTGGCAGGAGTTATTGAAGAGGGGCTGCAACCCTGCATTTGGTGAAACGCTGGGGTTTGAGACAATTCACGGATTATATCACTAGGCAGGTTTCTTGGGGCAGGTAAGAGGAAAAGTGAAAATGGATGAAGGAGGATAAGGAGTTAGGGTCCGTATCAGCACACAGTATTTAATTACTGTTGACTTGATTGTTACTTTTAGTTTGCTGTACCTACTGGAATCTTACAGGACTTCACCAAGTCAGTCAGTGGAGGCAATGTGGCATGAGGGGACTGGGTTTGGGCAATCTGCCCAGACACTGGAGGCTGATAGGAATTAGGCAAATAACTTTCTACAAGGCTAGGCAACATAAGGGTGTCTTTGGTCAACCTTAAAGGAACGTCAATAGGAGGAAGGTGAGAGGGGCAAAGAATCTCTGTCATTTTGTCAGGCATCTTAATGTCCTTGAGTGCTTTGAGTATGCAAGGTGTAAGATTATTTGTGTAACTGTCTCTCAGGTAGACGTGCTGGAGTCTCAGTTCTCACAGCTGCTCCATCAGATCAATTCTACCCGAGACTTTGAGAGCATCCGATTGGCTCACGACCACTTCCTGAGCAACTTGCTGGCTCAGTCCTTTATCTTGTTGAAACCTGTAAGTATTAATTACTGGTTGGTTTCCTCGGGCTGCTTCAAACCTGACTTTCCCTTGGGCACTTTGAGTTGCCAGGATTTGGAACTATCATTAAGCAACTGTTCAGTTTCCATTTTTATACATTTTAAAAAACTTATAAAGCAGAAAAGGAAATGTTAAATGTCTTTGAATTTCTGAAATACAGGTGTGATAAGCTGCTATAGAAAAAAGAGTATGTGCTTAACTCTCAGAAGGGAGGATTTCAAGAAATTTTGAAAACCTTTCTGCCACCATAGAAAGAGCAATGAAGAGCAGTTTGCTTTCCTAAGTCTTTCAGAACAGGATCAACCTGTTGTCTGAAAGTTGTTTTCACAACTGGAGCAGTGTTCCCATATGTGTGCGTGCATCTGTGTGCAAGCATGCACGTGCATGCACACAAATACATACGTATGTTTCCTTTAGGGAAGTTATTCTCAACCTTGGAGCCACATGGGCATCATCTGGGAGCTTTAAAAAATCTAGGACCCAGAGGCCCTGGAGTGGGACTCAGGCACCAATATTTTTAAAGCTCACAAGCTGACTCCAATCCCAGGATAAAAAGCAAGACCCTTCGTCCTTTCTAACAGTTATACTTTATTTCTGATATGAGCTAGTTATTCCTCCGTTGTGCCATACCACAAGCACTACAGACTTCTTTTTTATTCTGGTATTTGGGGACACTTTCTGCTTTACTAAGGGAGAGTGAGTTATATAAAAGCCACTCCAAAGTATTCTATCAATTGAAAACAACCAAGAACCACTGTTGACAGTTACTGTCTTTGTATGGCATGAATGCATCCTCAGGGAAAAGCAGAATCTCAGATCAGGTGGTCATCACTAAATATTTATTGAGTGCTTACTGTATGCAAGGCACTGGGGATACAAAGAGGTATAAGTCATGGCTCTGCCCTTAAGGAGCTCACAATCTAGTTGGAGAAACAGGACACGCATCCATACACAGATCAATAACAACACAAGGTGGCCTGAACAAATGCCAAGAAACAGTACAGATTAAATATAGAGAATCGGGGGGTCACTAAAGGCTACGGTGGGGAAGGGAGCACTCCACTGAGGGAGTGGGACCCGGCATTAAGCAGAGTATCCCCGGCCTAGGGAACAACACTGAAAGCACATTCAGTGGGTCCAAAAATGAGGACTAGTTTCATGTGGCGAATGGAGGTTCTGTGCAGGGTGACAAAGAGAGATAGCCTCTTTGCCGGGAAGGGAAGGGTTTTACACTCGCGTTTGGAGGGGTTGGCAGAACTTGTATGGGTATTCCTCTCTCCTGAGGTCAGATGTAGGGATGTGAGAATAAGTTAGCTCTTAGATTATTTTCCCAAATCTTTAATTTCAAAGATCTTTCTTCCTTCTTTTTCCTAATGCCAACTCTGTTTCCTGGGTAGGTGTTTCACTGCCTGAATGAAATCCTAGATCTTTGTCACAGCTTCTGCTCACTAGTCAGTCAGAACCTGGGCCCGCTGGATGAACGTGGGGCTGCCCAGCTGAGCATCCTGGTAAAGGTGAGTCTGCCTGGCCGCTGGCAGTGCACAGCCCTGTCCAAGGGACAGAGGCGGTCGTGCTTATGGGGAACTGTGATCTTTCCCTCTGAGGCAATAAAAGCATTTCCCCAATACGTACACACAGAAATAACAAGATACAAATTTAAAATGTTATCAGTTGATTTTGAAGCAGATAATTATGTGCTGCCTCTGCGTTCAGAAATAGTTCAGCCCTGAACAGTTTATTCAGCCCACCAAGTATGCACTGGCTTTGCTCTTACTTTCTCATATCCAACCTCCTTACTTCTTTGACCTAACCCCCTATTTTCAGAGATAGTAATTATCTGCCTGCCCAACCCCAGTACACGCCAGAATATATTAATTTGAAACTTGCTACTAAATTCCTACTGAGAATGAGAGTACTTTCATGGGAACCCCCATGTTCTATGAACACAGTACTAAGAAGTCATTTTAGGAGTTAACAGAAATGGAAATGTGGGAGGGCCAGGTGGTGCTGTAGAATTTTGAGCAAGGCTTTTTCCAAGAAAGGCCTCTTGCCCCGTCTCCACATGGATAGTTGGTGAGTCTGAGGAATGACAGCTAGAGTCCTTCTCTCTGTAGGGCTTCAGCCGCCAGTCTTCACTCCTGTTCAAGATTCTCTCCAGTGTTCGGAATCATCAGATCAACTCGGATTTGGCTCAACTACTGTTACGACTAGATTATAACAAATACTACACCCAGGCTGGTGGAACTCTGGGCAGGTAGGAACAACCCTTGGGGAACTCAGTGGGCTGTGTGTGTGGCTTTTTAAAACGAATTGTAGAATTAGTGCTGGAAGCAAACTTTAGCCATCATCTGCAGTCCAGGAGTGTCCAACCTTTGGCTTCCCTGGGCCACATTGGAAGAACTATCTTGAGCCACATGTAAAATACACTAACACTAACAATATAGCTAATGAACTAAAAAAAATGGTCTGTGCATAATTTTTTATAATGTTTTTAAAAAGTTTATGAACTTATGTTGGGCTACATTCAAAGCCGTCCTGGGTCGCAGGTTAGACAACCTTGATCTAGTCCCAATACCTTCATTTTATAAACAAGGAAACTAAGGGTCAGAGAGATAATAGGCTATGTCTGATCATCTCTAATAATTTTAATGGATTATTTTCTAGTAAAAGTCATCATAGTAAAATACTAACCTCCTGAGGTTGAGATGGGTTTTAAGTTCTTGGCTAGGTTGTGTATGGCTATGCTGGGAAGCAGCATGGCTTTAGGTCCCCGTTGTGACATTAACTAGCCATGGCCTGCAGCTCCTGTGTCTGTGAAAGGACCCCTTCTAATGCTAAACTTATTGTACATCTAATAGTGAGAGTCTGTAGTTGTTGGCTTCTCTCCAAGCTCTGTCCCATTCAAAAAAGTACTTTATTGTCCTCCCTTTTCTCAAATGTGCTAAAGTAGATTTTTCCTAAGAAATTTCAGCAGAAGAATCAAACTTTGAGTTTTAAGGTGACATTATCTAGATCACAGGTTACCCTGATTCATTTTTTTAGAAGAAATCTTGGGAAAACATATTTGATGAGGCTTTTTTTTTTTCTTTTGTAGTTTCGGGATGTGAAAATTTCAGGTTCACAAACTGAAATAACAGTATATTCTACCGCGTTCCCATCTTTAACAGAAGACTCAAAACAAACAGGATTCTCTAGCCACGCACCGAATATCTGCAACCTGCTGAGGAGGACTCTGCCTCTTCTCCTAGAGATGATTATCGAACATCCATGGGTACAAATCTTTCCCTTCGTTCCCAGTGGAAGGGTCTGCCACCTCCTCAAGGGACTGCTTAACTCTCCCACAAGGAGGGACATGTGGTGTCAGATCTCCCTCTGTGGGCCATGCAAGATTCATTACATTGAGAACATCTGTCAGATAAGTTCATTTAGTGAGCACCTATTATGTGTCTAGGTACTATTCAAACTGCGAGACATAGCAGTAAGTAATACGGATCAGAAAGTTAAATATTTTGTGGCTGTTGTGAAAAAGGAATTATGGGGTATTTATAAGTAGGTCAACTGCTGGATGTTACCACTGAGCAAGAAAGGCAGCAGGTAGGGTAGGCTTCCCTTCACCTCACAGACCCTCCTTCCTCTTTCAGAAAATTACAACTGAGAATGCCCACCCTTAAGGATCTTAAAAACTGAATTTGAAGATTTTTACCAAAAACTTCCAATTATTTCACACTGGTAAAAGGGTAATTCTATTAACCATGTATTTAAAATATTTTTTTTAACAAAGAAGATCTTTTAAAAAAACTGAGATAAAATTATTAGCAGTCAAAGACTGGAAATTACAGGTCTAATTATCCTGTCTTTGAAGAGCCCCAGGAGTTGAGGTTCTCCTAATCTGGCCCAGCTATCACTGATAATCACTAATATCCGTAAGTATTCAATGAACTCCCTCCAAACCAAAAAAGAACTCGGCATTCTTGCCTCAGTTTGTAGCCAGTGGATCTGGCCTATGTATCTACATCGCCTACCACATAATACACCCATCCTGCTCCCTGTCAGCTGAAGATGACCCCTTCCACTGCTGCCCCCATAACAGAGGTTAGCAAACCATCACCTACCAACTGTTTTTGTAAATAAAGCCTTACTGGAACACAGCCACTCTTGTTTGTTTACCTATTGTCCATAGTTGCTTTCATGCCACCAGAGGAAAGGTGAGTAGTTGTGACATACTAAATGACCCACAAAGCCTAAAACATTTACTTTTTTGGCAGAAAAGTATTTTGACCCCTGCTCTAGAGAAAAAGAGAACATCAACAGAATGATGCTAGGAGTAGAGAGGGAATAGCTTCCAGCATTTGTGACAACAGTAATAAAATGTTGTGCCTGTAGTAGAGCTCCTAACATTTCCAGTTATCACTGTTTCTCGTTTGTCCTTATACAGAGTCATCCCATCAAGTCTGTAGTCACTGCCCAGTCACAGCAATTGGTCCTTTTGCCTTTTAGCTCTGAGTCTACAGTACCCACAGGTCAGTTTAGTGAGATCAACTCTATAAAGAGGTTTTTGGTTTTTTTTTAATTGCTAAGAAACGTAGAGCTTTGCTGAATTTCACTCAACTTTTGGCACTATTTATCTGGGCCTAAAAATCAGGTTTTTAGTAGTACTGAAGTTTAGACAGCCAGGATAATCTTTTGACATTGACACCACGGAAAACTTTAACATTCACCCCATTATTCTCCTTGGCTAGCTGTCCTACAGTGAACAAGCCTATTGAAAACTGCAGAGAAGGTACTCTTTGTCTTGCTACTTGTTCTGAGATTAAGCTCAAAGAAGTGGATGAAGAAATCCCAGTTACTACAACCAAAGAGATTCAACATTTATTTTATCATAAAAGTCCAGCAAATAAAACTATATACAAGATCCATGCAAGGAATCCAGTTACACACAAGACACATTTAAAACCCAATTAAAACACAATCTCCACAACAGCAAGGAATAAAACCAGTAAGACCAAGTATCCTTAGTGAGAAATATAATCATGTTTATATTTTGGATGCTGCTTGAATCCAATTCTCTCCCCAACAATGAGGCACTGGATCACCCACTCCTGTGACACCACAGGCAGCTGCAATGCTTCGGCACACTTCAGCACTGAGGCTGGGCATGAGGGGTCCGTCACCACCACGTCAAACACCCCTAACGCGATATCTGCAGGAAGCAGGGGAAGGTGAATGAATGAGGAAAGGAGACTCAATTTAGCCCTCCACTGAAAAGCCCGATGTGCCTTCTAGCCAGGACATCCCACTCTGTCCAAACTAAAGCCCTTTAGGTCAAACACAGCATGCAATTGATCATATCCAAATGTGAAACGTTATCACTAAATGCTGACCTTGTGTAACAGAAATGTTTTTAGCAAATGCACCACCAGAATAATAAATATCCCAGTGCTTCACTCACATTGGCTCACCTCTTAAAGTTGGTACTTTGCTTCTCTTAGAAACACAGATAATGTTAACCTATAATCAGGACTGAGACTCAGACCACAAGGCCTAATAGCTATGGGCTTCAGGACATCCTTGGAGCAGTAACAATACACACTTTCCAGGTACCTTTGTTATGGGCACTTGAGTGGTGCTGCTTCACAGAGGCTGCCCCCCCAGTCATGAGAATCTCAGACCAGAGCTCCAGGAAGTTCTGCTGTTGATCTGATACCAAGAGTACCTTCAGATTCTGGAAAGGGTTTTCACGGGGTTGCCTGTGAAGGAGTCAGAAACACAGCACCTTGGAAATGGAAGGGACCATAGCATAACAGGTAATATCTAACAACAGCCCTTCTACAAAGGGACCCAGGTACATCTGAATGCTTTCAAAAGCCCTGCATTCAGGCACTACCCTCTTTCCCTCTTTCTGTGAATGGTGTGAATTCTCTGGTCATGAACAGCTCTTTTTATTTCCATGTTTGTCCTGGGGACTGAGCCCCATCATACTCCTGAACCTGTATTTTTAAAATACCTTTATACTTAGTTCCCTAACAATACAGGTTAAGAATATGGAACCTCCATGAAAATGTCCACACTGGTCCCTTAACCACTGTACCCTAGGCTAATAAACTAGGTGAACTACTAAAATATCAAATCCATTCAAATTCTGTAATTTATCGTACCATTCCAGTTTCTAGAAATACTCACATTTAGATTCTCCCCTTCCAAAAACTTAGTATCTTCCTTTCTACCATTCTAGATGGCCTCTTAAGTACTCACCAATCCAGAACTCTTTGCTCCTCAAGGCTATACCCAGCTGGCAGCAGATAATTGCGGTAATTCTGGAGCTGGTTGGCATGGCAACTGTCATGAACCCAGACATGAGACACACAAGGAATCCCACTGGCAAGGCACAGGAAGTATTTCCGGGTTCGACAATGTTGATCCGCAATTAGGAGACACTGGTAGGCCATGTTACACTGGAAGAAAAGCAACAGAACGGATGAGTCTGGTATGTCTATGGAAAGCCCCTAAATAGCAGCCCTAATGAGTCAGAGAAAATGGATCTGAACACTTCAAATACAGTTGACCTTGAACATGGATATGAACTGCACAGGTCCACTTACATTGGATTTTTTCAATTGATCCATGCAGGGAATCCAGTATAAGGGTAGCCAACGGGTTACATGCAGATTTTCAAATACATGAGACCTCTAACCCCTATATTGTTCACGGGTCAGCTGTACTATCCAAAATTGATTAAGCCTGTCCTTCTGCCCAATACCTCTTTTTTCTCACCGAAAAGCGTGAGTGGCTTCCCTAGAAACTCTACCCACCCCACCTGCAGCTTTCTGGGGGCCTAAATCCTCAAGGGACAATCAAACTCTATGTATTCAGCATTTTAGGCAAAGAATGAGCAACACCATAACAGGGATTTCTATTAAACATATTTTAATCAGCTTATGTCCCAGCAACAGAACCACAGCCATTAACTAACCCAAGGTTCTAACTTCTTTTCCTTGTACACAAGTAAAGATTCCGTTTCATGCAACAACCTTTTGGCAGTTTCCCAGTTCTGAAATCTCTAGCTTCTGTCCCTCTTGGGCCTCTTCTCAGTACAGCAAGGGCACTCTTCATCACTGACCCTCTGGGAAGCTACTCAAAGAAACTCCTCACCTGAGCTTCATTGAAGTCTTCAAGAATATAGCCAGCTCCTGCTCGAAGCTGGGATTCTGTGTACTGTTTGTTGAAAGGAGGAATTTCTAAAAATTCTATATAAAAAAAACAGATAACCAAGATCATTATTACTAGTTGGTTTCTTATTTACTACTTTATGCCTGCTTCTTTCTGCCCCTTTTACACTCCCCCAGCTATCTCCAGAGCACTGTATCCCAAAGACAGGTCAGGGCTTCCCCATGGGTCAGAAAGATCTGTCTTGAGGCTGATAAAGTACTGCCAAAAGAAGGGAAAATATCGGGGGGGAGGGGGGGGAGCGGGAGGGAGGGAAGATGAGAAATGGAGGTAGGTCCTAGACCTAAAATCATGAGACATTTCTTCACTAAGAATGAGTCATCAGACTATTCATAGGGATGGACACACCACCACTTCCCCTAGTGATGTATTCTAATTTGAGTAACCCTTAACATCGGAAATAATTCCGGACATCTACCCTAATCTCTCCTGCAAACTAAGCCCATTTCCTCCAATTCTGTCTTCTGTGGAAATAAAGAACACTTGTTTAGCATTTAACAGAGGCTTCAAATTCTCCCTTCATCAGCATTTTCAACCCCTATATACTAAAACTTTGATAAACCAAAAGGGTCAAATAAAGTAGGGTTTAAAAAATTTAACTGATTAAGTGAAGATTAGCCAGAAAATCCTCTTTCAACCTTTTTATTGACTATCGACCTTTGATGATTTCGAAGCACCTCAGAACACTAAAACATCTATGACTGCTCTATAGTCTTGAGGGTGAAGCAGAAGTAATTAGAGATGAAGCTGACGCTGTAATGACCTTAGGCAATTAGAAATTGCTTCTTTTGACCAAATATCTAATTTGAGCTTGTTTTCTTGTCATTTGATCTTCTCGTATATAAGTTATATAACTTTTTTTTTTTTTTTTTGCTTTTTGGTATGTGGGTAGCTCCTTGACTGGGAATCGAACCCAGGCCACAGCGCTGACAGCGCCAGCACCAAAGCCTTAAGCCACTACACCACCAGGGAATTCCCCAAGTAATATATTTTTAAAAAAGAAAAAAAGCAAGACATTTGAGATTTTGGTTAATTAGGAGTTCTGAGAAATTAAGTGCAATTATTACAAATAAAAAACCAAATCAAATGCATAAAAGTTCAATGCCAGGATCACTCTCTTTCCTCTCATACCCAGTGGTAAAACTGGGTAGAACAGACTTCTTGCAGAGAGGGCTCCCCACCCGTCTGGTGCCCTCCCTGCCTGCCAGAGCTGTTCAAGCAGTACTGAGTCTCAAACTCAGGCCTCTAGGCCTTTGGGAAGTTCTGACCAGCCAGCCTATTCACTTTCATTGCTCTTGTCTTGATTCAGCATTCCCATTTTTCTTAAAATGAAACCAAACTAGAAACTCTCAATGGTTGTAAGAAACTCAGGATATAACAAGAGTATTTCTCAGTTTGTTCCATCTCAACATATGTCATAATTTTCAGTGCCAGCATTCTACTGCTCAGACAATGCTGAGGCCCCTCGTGGTCCTTTACTTTTCTCAAGACGTATACTTTACGTCTCCTTAATCCGGGACTATTTCTAGTCCTGACCTATTTAAATTTTCATCCCCATTTGTATTTCCTTGCATTTGTGCAATTATTTAAATGTTACCCTAGGACTATGCAGTCTGTTTCTCTAATTTTTCTCAATTATAATTTAATTTACTTTTGACATATGTATCCCCAACCAAAAGCTAAAATGAATGTGTTTATAATTCCATCACTCAAATCAAGGACAAAGATACTAAATAAACGCAACCCCAAAGTCAATCCCTGTCACTGATAGGTCCTTGATGTTGTGTCACCTAACAGACTGGGTGCAAAATTTTTAACTCATTAATAAATGTCTCATACACTGAATTTAAATATTTTACTGAGCACCTGGCATCTAAGAGATCCCTATTTATCTGCAAGACCTATCACATAGTTTCTTGAAAACTAATGCTGTAGAGCAGCAATTCTCAACCTGTGGGTCACCGATTCCTTTGGAGGTCAAACGACCCTTTCACAGGGGTCGCCTAAGACCATCGGAAAACACACATCAGATATTTACATTACAATTCATAACAGTAGCAAAATTACAGTTGTGAAGTAGCAACGAAAATAATTTTATGGAGGTCACCACAACATGAGGAACTGTATTAAAGGGCCGCGGCATTAGGAAGGTTGAGAACCACTGCTGTAGAGGATTATTTTAGTACAAATGTCTCCAGGTTTCTTTCTTGAGATTCAGGAATGTCTAAAACATTCTCATATGCCAAAAACATCAAGGATTTAGGTACTGCTGGGGCAGTTTCCAAGGATGAAGGAGCAACATAAAGCAGGCATATTTACCATAACCATATTCTCCACAAGAAACCTGGAGATTACTCTCAAAACTTGTCTAAATTCTTCTCATTTAGACAAGGCCTACCTCCTTTCACTCATGGTTATTGGATGGGATGAAAAACATTTTCTGTATCAGCATGGGGATGGAGGGAATTTTTTATTGTTAATTTTATTGGGTGATGTTGGTTAGTAAAAATTACGTAGGTTCCAGGTGTACAATTCTACAATACCTCTTCTATGTGTTGTGTTATGTGTCCATCACCCAGAGTCAGTTCTCTTTCCATCACCATGTATTTGAGACCTTGTTACCTCTCTCCCACCTTCCTCGCTCCATACCCTCAGATAATCACTAACTACTAAACTATTGCTTGTGTCCATGAGTTTTTGTTTCTTTGTTGCTTTCAGCTTTGTGTTCCACAAGTGAGTGAAATCATATGGTTCTTGGTTTTTTCTGCCTGGCTTATTTCGCTTTGCATGATGGTCTCGAGGATTTTTTGTTTGCTTGCTTGTTTTTGGAGCGAATTTTTATAAGTCTAGTTTATAAAACCTCACATAGGCTCACAGATTTTTAAGAACTGGACAATCTGCATTTCATACTAAACCCAGCTTTCTTGGCCATGTGATAACAACCAACAAAGCTTCCTTGTGAAGTCCTAGTCTAGGGGAGAGTTAGGAGTATGTTGGAGAATAAAGATCAGAGTCTAGCAATATTGTGAAAGCAAAATAAAGCAAGACCACAAACACTGTTCTGATGCCATGACACATCTCTCTGCAGAATCCTCAAAGGACTCCCAATTACTTACAATCAAAGAAAAACTAGTCTTGGCTAGGAAACACCTCACACACACCTTATCTCCCCCTGTACCTATCTGAATTCTGTGGGACACACTAGGCTTGGTGTACACGTAACCTTGAAACCCACACAGGCCACATCTGTTCCCACACCTCATACTGATGAATTTATGTACATTCCAGAGAGCTGAAACCTTTACTGTAACTCCCTGATCACTCATCTCATGTCCCTGTATAGATTTCCACATGGCTGTAGCTGGTAAGACATGATTTTGCTTAATTAGGAGGGAGTCACATGAAATGCCAACCATCACAAATCTGCCATGGTGCTATTTGATAACCATGTTCCCTAATTCGAATCCCTCTGGTAAGACTCAACATTACCAGAATTTGAACTTGTAGAAAACTTCATTTCCTTTGGACCTCTAGCTTTACCGACACATTTAGATATTGCTGTCGATCACTTATATTACAGTATATACATTTGTATCTATTTTCTCTTCTAGATCACGCACCCTTTAGATAGCTGAAATAATTTTTACCTCTCCCCAAGGCAGTCTTCACTCAAACCTTAAAGTAACAGGTAACACAGAAATATAATGTACAGATTTAGCTTAAGGTTGATGGGAGGTGTAAGAGTTGAAAAGGCCTAGAAGTCATTTCTCTGAAATCACCCTGGGGCCTGGACACCCCATATTCCCAGTCTTACACAGAGACCTCAAGACAATAAACTTCACCTCCAACATGGGTCTTCTCTGGCAGTTGTCCCTAGAATACAAATGGGAAAGATGGCAGGGCATTCAGAAACCTGGCTGACTTGGATGATTGTTAGCAGGGTAAAATAAGCACTGGGGCTCTAGTCCCAAGACTACCATTGTCATGGACAAAGAGCAATTATTTAACTTCTTCAAGCTTATTTCCTCATCTATAAAGCAGATGATAACATCTAACTCCCATCCATCTCACAGGATTGTTTTAAGAAACCACGCACTAAGGAATTTTGTGAAAACAGTCTATAAACCAAGAAGCAGGGCTATATTATAATAATATTAATTTCCCCTGACAAAGATACCAGTTGCCATTTGCCCTGCCTCCTCCTCTAGAGATGGCTGGGGGGTAACCAGACTCATACGGTAAACAGAAAGAAAGTACACATGTCAAAACTTCCAGAGCTCCCCAGGGCCTTACCCTCCTCTTCCTCACTGCTTCCTGAAGGACCATCAGGCAGTTTGGAGCGGCTGGTCAACTTGTCACTTGTTGTGGCCATGGTAAGGAGAAAGGCATAGCCAAGAAACAAGGTCTTATTGAGAGGCAAAGGCCCTCTGTGTTCTTCCAAGGTGGAGGGTTCACCCATGTTGTCTCCACTCTCACAAGGGCTCACAAACTCTCCTGCCCCCATGGCACCTGGGAAGGACAGGGGCACAGTTACCAGATGGATACAGATCATTGCCTAAGCACGACAGGATGGGTAGGCAATGTCTTGATGAACCTTTCACCAAAGACCATTGCTGTAGCCAAAAACCTGGGACAAAACTTACAGTGCAGAGAAATTTTATATATTTAAATTTCATAGTCATGACAATGTATACATTGTTTTTACAAATGAAATTGAACTAGTACTGCTTTTATACAGCCAAACCAAATACTTCTGAGGTCATCTGAAGAAAGAGGCGGTTCTAATACAAAGATTAGGTATTAATGAAACTATTTAGAAGACTTCAGCCCACTTTCTCTGCCCAGTGTTCTGATTTCCCCTAGGACATGTGATGTTTTAAAGCAGCCTTAAAACAAACAAATAAAAAACTCCCACTTTTTCATAACCAAGAAATATTCCCAACAGATAAACCCACCCTATCCCTGACCTTCACCAGAATGGTGCATAGAATGCTTGGTAATAGAAGTGTTTTTACATGTTGATGGAGCCACATCACAACAGCCTGCTTCAGCTGTCCCAATATCCAACACCTGGGGGTAGAGAAGTGAACCAGCCAGTCCAAGACTCCCAGAACACCCATGTTAGGAGTGCACCCAATAAGTCCTCGAGAAGAAAGCAAATACCTGACTTGGAGAAGCTGAATCGTGGGTTCATTAGGAGGCTAAGATGACATACAGGTCATGCCTCCCTAAAATAAAACCAGCAGCAAGAAAACACTGTGATGTAGTATGAACAAGATTGGATTTCAAAGTCAGACTGCCTGAGTTTGAATGCTAGATTACTGTGACACCCTAGCAAAGTTAGCCAACTTTTCTATACCTCCGATTCTTTAACTACAAAATGAATTCCAGCATCTATACCTCATACAGATTATATGAGGTAATATGTATGAAGTGCTGAGTTCCATGGCTCACATACCCTGAAACACAGCAGAGGTGTTGGACAGATATGGAGATGACACTCCTCAAATACATAGGACACAAAAGGAGCTCTAGTGCCAGGTCAATGTAACAACCAATGAAGTTCCTCAGTTTGCTAGACTAAGAGTGCTCCCTCAGGGCAGACCTCTGCATCTCCAGAACCCACAGCAACTAGAGCTGGGTCACAGTACAGATGGACTGAACTTCTCTGTTAATAAGTATGGTGGACTGGAAAGGGGTTGCTTGGGGAAAAGTAGGGAGAAGGGAGGTGCAGACTGAGGTACTAGCTCTTTTTTTTTTTTTTTTTTTTTAAATGTGGGTAGTTCCCTGGCTGGGAATCGAACCCAGGCCGCAGCGTTGACAGGGCCAAAGCCTACCCACTACACCACCAGGGAACTCCCTGAGGTACTAGCTCTTAATAGGAAATTTGGGAATGCCAGAGTACCCTGGGCACGAGGGAGAGGAGAGCAGAGCTTCTAGAGGTGGAAGATGGTGCCAGGTAAAGGAAGAGATCTAACAAATTTCACCTATTTTAAATCTGCCTAAAATTCACTACTTCTCCTTTCCTTCCTAGAACTTACACAGAAGTCAGTGAACATTTTGGATCAAGATCTGACCTCCTATCTACTCCCACTGCATTCTGCTGGGTAATGGGGGCTGGGGGTACAGAAAGCTGAGTACCACCTGTGGGCTTGTTCAGGCTCCCAATTTTATAGCCAGGACAGAGGGGCCATTGCCTCATATCAAGGTCCATATCTAGCAGCTGACCTTGCATCCCGCCACAGTCAGCCTGCATCCCACCACGGTCTGAGAGACAATGAGACAAAAGGGAGAACTCACCAGGTTTCACAGTGGCAGACTTCCGGCCTCTCTTGGCAGGGGACCGTTCCTCTTCAGAAGTGTTAAGTTTTCTTTTGCCTGAGAGAGCTCCCGTGGAGGCACGAGGGCTTTCTGTGATCTTACGGGTAGGGGCTGTATTGCTGCTGCTGGAGGCAGTGCTGGTGGCCGGAGAGCTGATGTTACTGCGCCGTTTCCGTTTCCCTTCCACCAAATTGTCTACGACAAGCCAAGCCAAAGGTCGGTCAACTTCTAAGATCTAGGGCCCTGAATTCCAAGAAGCTGGGCGGAGCCTGATGTAGGTACCACCATGACCTTTCCTGAACCTCCCATGGAGGCAGGAAGCCTTTTTTTAAGGCCACCATATTTTGTTTCAGTCTCTGCCATGACTGAAATGTATCTGTTCTCCTACAGAAATGGGAAAGCCGGAAAAATCTGAGGACTTACAATTTGGTCCTGGGAAGGAAATAAAATATAGGCAATGGCTCCAGAAAAATGACAGTTCATTTTCATCTCATAAACCACACAGGAATAAAAGATTTAAGGAAACATTACTGATTGCTCTTGAAACCATTCTTCTCACAAGCAATGGCAGGGGCAGTTGTTCCAGAAGCAAAAGTCTTACCTAAGCTGATATCTGCTGCCTTGGTGAGTGGTGTTACTGCCTCATATGGGCCAAGGCCATACTGCTCTCTTAGTCTGTTTCCTTGCTCCAAGGACAGGATGACAGCCATTCGCTTATACCACTTCCTCTGACCTTCTTTTTCAATGCTGTAGTACAACTCTCCCGACTCCTTCTTATGTCCTTTCACCACTCCTGGGTAGAAAAAACATAAAAGCCGCTTAATGATTTAGGCTGCCCGGTATCCACTCACAAAGGCCCTGCAATGCAAGACTAAATGAGGGAATTTAGGAGATTCAACAGTGGGGTGAAGTTAGCATTTCAACAAAATCCCAGCTATCAATCACAGACACCACCACCACTTAAGATACATTGAGATACATGGTGCCAACTTGCCACCATGTGCTTACTTTGGAAGCACTGTACGAACAATTCAGTAAGGTTTCATAACCTTGGTATATCTGTGTCTCACAGCTGTGTTTGTGTCATGTGGCAGTGCTGCTGAGTGGCGTTTATTATTATTGCGTGTTTTTCTGTGCCATTGTGAGAATGACATTGGAGCTTGCATGAGAGCACCAAACAAACATCAAATTTACTGTTAAACTTGGCAAGAGTGAAAGTGAAATCAGGGCCATGTTAATCCAAGTTTATGGGGATAATGTTATGAAGAAAATGGCACCGTACAAGTGTATTGAACGTTTTTCTTTTTTTTTTTTTTTTTTTTTTTTTTTTGCTTTTTGGTATGTGGGTAGCTCCCTGGCTGGGAATCGAACCCAGGCCCCAATGCTGACAGCGCCAGCGCCGAAGCCTTAAGCCACTACACCATCAGGGAACTCCCTGAACGTTTTTCTGAGGGGGAATGAAAGCATCACTGATGGAGAGAGAGCAGGGCAGCCAGTAAGGAGCAGAACTGATGAAAACACTGCAAAAAGTCATGTAAATGTGCATCAAAATTGTCAGATGACTGTGAGAAGCATAGCAGACCAAGTAAACATCGATAGAAAGACAGAAAAGCCTGGCATGAGAAAGGCGTGTGCAAAAATTATCCTGAAGCCCACCGATGAACCAAAGAAAAGGAGAGTCAAAGTTTGCCAAGACCTTTTGGAGAGGCAAAACAATGTTTTGGGCCATGTTATCACTGGTGATAAAACATGGGTGTAGCAACACAACCCTGAAACAAAGCATCAAAGTGAACAATGGAAGTCAGTCAATTCTCCACAACTAAAAAAGTTCTCAGTCCAAATCAAGTCAAAATGATGTGGCCAACCGTTTTTGGTATCAGAGAGATTGTTCATTATGAATTTGTACCAACTGGACAAACAGTCAATCAAGTTTACTATATGGAAGTGCTAAGAAGTCTGAATGAAAAAGTTAGATGAAAATGACCTGGACTTTTCGCCAAGAACTCATGGCTCTTGCATCACGACAATGCACCAGGTCACATGGCACTGTCTGTGAGCAAGTTTTTAGCCAGTAAACAAATAACTATTGGAACACCCTTCCTACTCACCTGATCTGGCCCCCAATGACTTTTTTCTTTACCCGAAGATAAAGGAAATAATAAAAGGAAGACATTTTAATGACGTTCATGACATCAAGGGTAATACGATGATAGCTCTGTAGCCATTCCAGAAAGAGAGTTCCAAAATTGCTTTGAAGGGTGGACTAGGCACTGGTGTCAGTGCATAGCTTCCCAAGGGGCATACTTTGAAGGTGACCATAGTGATTTTCAGCAATGAAGTATGTAGCACTTTTTCTAGGATGAGTTCACAAACTTAACTGTCAGACCTTGTATGTAGCTACTACCCTGACATTGGAATATGGAAAGTATCTGAAAAGAAGGAACCCTTTAATTACAAAATAAAGCTTCCTAAAGACAGCTTTTATGAGTTGTAGGTGGTTCAAATGTTTCTTGAAGTGAAATGGCATGTGGTTTCTTAAAACTTACTAATTCTTGGTTTCTTTGGAGATTGAGTGATAACTCGAGTTAAGTTGTAGGTAAAAGATGCCATCATTCTAAGACAGAACACATGGCTATATTTGTGTCTGTGAAGCAACATCAAAATAAAGACAGAAGAAAGAAAAAATAAATAAATCCTGCCTCTCTTGTTTAATATTCCTTCCCTATTATCTACTTTCCTGCCCTTGCTCTGATGCAAAACCTAAGCATAAGGCCTTCAGGTTAGAAGAAAACACAATGTAGAGTATAAAGAAAACTGGGCTAGAACTGAAGACACCTGCACCTAGGCCTAATTCTGCTACCACCAAGTTGTGTGATTTTGGGCAAGACCCATTTCCAATCCTGTGAAAAAGATAACATGCCTTTTCCTCTATCAATCAATAAACAATTTACACACACACGAACCTAACATACATAATATAAAACCAAGGCATTAATACAAACGTTTTTCCATGCCTATAAACAAAAGCATCCATTTGTTCTCTCCCATTAGCCTATGCTTAAATAAGGGGCTAAAAGAACCCCAGAACCTAAGCCAACAAGGAAAAAAATAGAGGAGAAAATAGGCTTTGGGTCTTTCCTTAGTGGCTACAGAATCACTCTCTTTCCCTTGTTTGTTCACCTCCTGGCTTAAATCTGTAACACCAAAACCAAACTTAATCGCAAAGACCCTCTCTAAAGCACAAAGAAGCCCATGGCCAATAACATACTTCACACTAATGAAGAGCTAGGTACAAAACTAGCAGCAATCTGATGTTGACATCAGTGGACAGCCTCAGTAAATGAGATACAGAATCTCCACCTCTTAATGCCATAGCTTACTCTTGATACTGAATTGTGTCTCTGTGTTAAGAGGGCCAAAGTGGACCTTAAAGACTGGCTTTTCACCTGAAAAAAAGAACAAATCTATTTGATACAAACTATGTAAGTCACAGGTCATAAAAGACCTCAATCCATGTGCCACTAACTGATATCACAGAGCTAAGTGTTATCCAGAACCAGAAAGTAAAGTAGCCCATTTAACAGTAAAATAAAAGGGCAAACAGCTGCTACTGAGGAGTCCAAATCACAAAAGAGTCTGAAAAGACTTCAACAGAGAGGCATTTTTGTCCATTATATCCTAATCCATGTTCAAAAAAATTCTCCAAAAGGATTGTAAATCACATTTCAATACAAACATGTATCTCCAGATTAGTTCACAGAAGAGAGGCAATGTGTATTCAAAGAACTGGCACATAAAACAGTCACAACAAGCAGCAATTCCTTACCTTCAACAGTATAGGGGAACTGGCCCCTTGGGTGGGGGTGGGGGGGGGGGGGAAGGCACCATTTTTCAAACCAGAGATAAGTGGTAGGTATGCAGGCACACACACACAGCACCACCTTCTTCCTAAGCAAAACTATCTGAATCTATCTGCCACACTCACCTACTAGGTTGCCAAGGCAGGAAGTTTAAAGTCAGTGGTGAAAGAATAAAGACAGGAAAGAGGAAAAAAAAAAACTAATTTACACTGGAAAAACCAGGCAAACACCACCTCAATCAAGTGATGAAGTTTAACATCATAAATGATGTCTTGTGGATGTCACATACACAAGAAGGGCATTTTACTTCCACAGCAATCTTTTCAAAAACCCCTAACTTCAAGCTAATTAGGAGAAAACACAAAACAAACCCAAGTTGAAGTACAGTCTACAAAATACCTGACTAGTAACTCTTTAAAACTGCCAAGGCATGAAAAACAAGGAAAGATTCAGGAATTGTCACAGATGAGAAGCCACCAAAGAACACATGAGAATTAAATGCAACGTGGTAATCTGGGACTGGACCCTGGGAAAGAAAAAGGACATGAAAAAGCTGGTGAAATCCAAATAAACTCTGAAATTTAGTTAATAGTAGTGAGCCAAGGTTGGTTTCTTATTTTTGACAATGTAACATGCTAATGTAAGATGTTAACAATAGGGAAAGTTGGGTGAGGGATATATGGGATCTCTGTACTATCAGTACCCTATACTTCAGAAATTTTTTATAAATGTAAGATGATTCCAAAATAATGAGTTTATTCAAATATAAAGAAGCAATAAAGAGTAAGAAAAAAAAAGCCAATGGTGAGAGAAACCAGTGTTGCAGGAATGGAACTTCTAACAGACAAGAGGATTGCACCAGGGCACATTAAATCTCTAGACTGCTTCTTTTATTACCTGCACTGAAATACTCATCCTCGGAGAGGGCTGTCACTTCTGTATCCAGTGGGATGGGGTCACATAGCAGAATGTCTTTGCCCAAAACATCACACTCGTATCCATCATCAAAGAGCAATTTATATTTCCCAGCTCCAACATCTCGTGTGATTTTTCCAGAGTAAAAATAGCCATTAGATGACCACTTGGCTACAACACGGAGCCCTACAAAGCTGTTCCCTGAAGAGGAGGAATCTAAGCCATCAGAAGGGCCAGCAGCAGCCTGGAAAGGAATCTCTGGAGAGTCACTTCGACGCGAAGCACCAGCACCCATGTCTGTCCGTCTGGTGGACTCTGGCATTCGGGGCACAATGCGGGTGAAGGATTTATCATCTGGCGACATGCTAGGTGAAATGTCCTCAATGCCCAAGGGACCAGGCACAGCTGTTTCTCTAAAGAGAGATAAGAGATAAGGGAAGGCAGTAAGAATGAGAAATACCGAGCAATTTTCCCACTCCTTTGTCCATGGGTCTATCTCTTCAGGCCATTCTTTGATAACCCATCAAAGGCATAAGCCTGGTCTCTCAGGGGCCTCATTCTGACCCCTGCTCCCTCCCCAGTCAGTGTGGGCCCCTCTTCTCCCTCATGACACCCCACACACTCTCTAATCCCCTCTTTTCTCTCTGCTCCATTTTTTTCTAAACAAGCCACAGACTACACTACCCGGGTACCTGGTTCCAGCGGTCCGAGAAGGCGGGCGGCCCCTTCGCCCGCGCCCACGAGGCGTGACTGCAGCCTTCCCTCCCTGTGTGATGCCAAGGCCTGCATCACCGTCCTCCTGACACACTGGCGCCCCTGTCTGACTGACCCCTTTTCTAGGACTGGAGAATGAAGACAGGTTAGTCTGACAGCACCTGCTATGGGATCCTTTTCCCAAAGTCTCCCCTTGGTCCTCAGACTACATTCCAAGACAACACGTGCTGGGCCTCTAGGGCAGCAGGAAGCTGGTCCACACACCCACCACCAAAGCTCCAGCTGGGGCGTGGGAATGCAGGAGAAGACGTAAAGGACATCCTCCTCTATTCCCTCCTAATAAAACTTCCTACTGCTGCCCTCAAAAACAGCACACGCATTTCTGCCCTGCCTTCTCTACTGCTTCAGGCTCTGGACATCTGCAGAGGACAACAAGCTGGGGAATGTGCCAAGTTGGGCCCACTACCCCAAACTTTCCATATTCCCCACCAAAACATGTGTAGGCTGCAGAGAACAGGGGTGGCAGGAGCATGTGCCAGCATTCCCAAAGACTCCTCACCTGTTCTACATTTCCTAAGAAAGTCTACCTCCCACAGGCTCCACCCTACCTCCCAGGCACACCCAAATAGCATAGGAATGAAAGAGGAAAAGGAGTTGATTTATCCTAGGTGCACTGGGAGGATGGGGGGTTTTCCCATTACTCCCCTTTTCCTGTGATATTTAAAATGTCAGCAACCCTGCCCCATCTGTGGCTCTCTCTGGAGACCCTGTCTGCACCTCGGTTTTCCTGGGCCTCCTCGGGAGATGGGCAAGGCAAAATCTGCGGGTTCTGTCCCGCTGGTTTTCCCTTTGAGTGGTCCGGCTCCTCTTCCTGAGCTGCCACTGCTGTGCATGGCTGAAAGACTCGTCCCACTTGATGTGCGATGTAAGCTGGATGCCTTGGAGGAAAAGGAGCTGATGTCCCCCAGGTCACCTGAGGAGCCCCCAGTCTTTGAAGGGGAAATTTCAGATTCACACTCACGACACTCTACCACTGGCTCTTCAGTCTCCTGCAAGGGACAAACAGATACTTGCTAAAAGAAGTCACAATAACATAATGCTAATGTGATGACTGGAAAATCCTAGAGATGGCAAGAAATTTCTATTCAGAAATATGGGAATCAGGACAAAATTTTCAGGAATAATAGAAATGTTCTATATATTGTTTTGCATAGTGGTTACATATAATTGTCAAAAGCCACTGAACTGAGTATCACTAAGCAATTCTACATGGAATGTCCTTTCATCTCATCTCCCAATGTCTAACACCTCCAGTGTCCAACTCAACTACTTTCTGGCTCTCATCCAGAAAGACGCTGTCAAAATTTCCTTCAGATGAGTTTCTTTCTCCTCTAAACTTCTCATATATGCACCTTCCTTTTGGCACACATCACTTCTGCTGAGAACAGCATACTGTAGTAATTTTGGAGCAGGCTCTGGAACTAGACTGCCTGGGTTGAATTCTATTTATTAGCTATGTAACCTTAAGCAAGTTATGTTAACTTGCTATGCCTCAGCTTCTTCATCTGCAAAATGGGAGTAATATTTTCTATGCCATAGCTTGGTTGTGAGAAGTAAATAAATTAAATCACTTAGAATCCTTAGAATAGTGCGTGACATATAGTTAGTGCTCGATAAATGCTGGTTGCTATCATTCTTTTATTTAATTATGGCAGGTGTTTCCCAAAATATGGTCCATAGGTATATAGTAAATATTACTTTAAAAAATGTTCAATGGTCAAATAAGTTTGGGAAGTGCTGTGTTAAACAATAAAATAGGTATCTTTACTAGAGGGCTTCTTAGAGCCTTTAACGTAATACGTACTGTGAATTTCCAAAGGGACAGGGAAATTTTACAGCATTTGGTGTTTCTCAAACTTAGTGATGACCATGGAAATTTATTTTCCCCTCAGAGTACCTAAGAGGCCTGTAGAAATCTACTTTAGAAAGCACCATATAATAAAAGAAATGATGCAGTATGTGTAACAATATAATGCCTGGAAGGGAGTTCAACATAGATTACAACAATTACAAAAACTTTTCATGAAAGAAAAATGTTTTTCTATAAAGCTGGTAAGTTTATAATTTTTCCAAAATAATAAAATCAAAAAAAAAATTATGCAAACACAAAACTGAAGATGTATCAACATTTTAAAAGAAATATTTCTGGGATTTAGTGTACAATTAAAATACAAGAAATAATGAGAAAATACATGCATCCTAGCAGGGAGTTCTAAATTTCTTTATAGTTTCCAACAATTAAAAATAATACATCAAATCTTTATATTTGTGTATGACAGATTTATTAATTTGTCCTTTACAAAAACAGAAAGCATGACGGGACTAATTAAACAAGTGGCCAAAAGGTCAAACAGCAAACCCATGATTGGAAAAAGACACAGAATTCAGGACTCTTGGTTTCTAACCCAGTTCTTACACATCTTTCTTTATTAAAAAGATGAAGGAAAACAAAGTGTCCGTAGCTAGCTGCACAGGGAAGTGGGGTTGGAGAGATGGAGGTGACATGCCAGGGTAATTTTTCTACCAAGAGAAATGTGTCCCATAGACTAAGAGTATGTGTTACCTCAGTTACTTTTCTTTCTACTTCTGTTCCATCCACATAATATACATCTGTGATGACACGAGTGACAAGTGTGCGAACCTCATGGATTGTTCTCATGTGGCGATGTAAGACATGGCCATGTGGAGGTTGAGGCATATCAAACTCTTCCTCTCCCTATGATAAAAAATATACAACACAAGCGTGAGTCTCATTACAACTTGGCAGAATCACAAATCGACTTCTCATGGTGAACACTGTTCAGAGGTTCCATGAATCCAGCGTGATGGAATTTGCCAGCTACTCTGATGCATATTCGCCTATAGATAAAATCAAGGACAGACCAGCTGTATAGCCAGAGCTTAGGAAGACTTTCTATCAGTAACACCAAAAATGACCTATTTCTGTCTAAATCAGAATCATAACACCTAGCACTTATATTAATATGTAAAATATTTAAGTAAAACTGACTCCTCTAAAAGTATATTATTTTTAAACTGTAATCTTTCTGATTTTGATGCTGACCTGTCAATCAGTATACGAGTTTATACCTGCAACAATTTAGATAAAAGGAAGGCATTCTTTAGAACTTCATATAAAACTGGAAATGACATCTATTAATTCCAGTGTAGTCTTTTTTACCTTCATTAGTAACCAAAACTATAGGTGATTTATATTTGGAACAAGATACACTGATTTCTCCTAGAATTAAATATGAAATATTTAATCTATTCCAAATAGATTATAACTGAAGAGCTGAGCTAGTGTCCAGAAACAGAAAACATTAACAAATTAGGATTTTGTATCTAGTTGTACCATAAATAATAATCAGTTAAATCAATTTAATAAAATGCTTCATTTTTATGACAAGTGTTAACACTCACACCATATTTATCTACATTCATACCCTCTCCCCCAATCCCACTGGCTCTGTAATTCTGAGGAAATGCACACTTTTTTCTCTCCTCCACCTCTTTCCCCCTATTTTAGACTTATTTTATTAATACTTGGAGCAGTCAGTGTCAAGGTATCCAAGTCTTTCAAAGGAATTATATATACCACTGCAATGATGATGATTCGGAGTTTTTCCAGACAGTGTGGTAGAAATTTACCTACAACTTTCAATAATTTACCTGAATAATTAATTTCTACTCCAACTCCATCTTAGAGGTGAAATGTGCACTAAAATGGAGCTATGTAAATTATGTGAATAAATATAAATAAAATGAAAAGCACAGAACTTTACTCAACCTTAATTCCTTAAAATACTTCTATATATACAACTCTGGTTAATTGGTCTTGTCACACCTCAATCATCAGGGTGCCCTTGCATCAAAACCGTGACAGCCGGGCCTCCTGCCTGACAGAGTCAGGCCCTGGATCACAGGGGTCTCAAAGGTTTCAGTGCTTTACATATCCTTGAAGTGAGACCAAGAAGCTTCCCTGTAATTCCACTTTTGCATTACAACAACCAGACAAATAATCACTACAAAAAGAGCCATTTAAACATATCTGGTGGGATAAGAAAGAAAAGGAAAAGGGACAGATAAAAAGAAAGTTATGCTTATTCTTTTTCTAAATAGTCTTCTGAAAAGTGGTCTCTATTAAGTTAAATAACTTAAGGACCCTGTCATTATTAAAGAAAGATAACAAAATGAAAATAAAACCATACTTTTCCTTCATAGAAAACCTGGCTCCAGGCCCACCTGAAAATGTAAGGAATGTCAAAGGTAGGCTGCCTATACTTTTCTCCAAGCACCTATTCAGACTGCAGGGGATAATAAAGCATGGCCACTTGGAAATACTCCAGGCAGTTTTCCTCATTTTCATTTATACTGTTGTGCAAACATCACCATATCCACCTCCAGAACGTTTTCATGTTTCCCAACTGAAACTGGACCCATTTTCCATCTGTAATTTTCTAGCATCTTTCTTTTCTTATCAGGAGCAACTAGCTCTTAAATATGTTATATCACTCTATGACATAGTAGTATACTGCTAATAGTATCAGTAGTGGTTGTGGTGGTAATAGCAGCAGCAGTAGTATTTAAAATCATCATTAATAGGTAGTAGCAGCAGCCAGCATTTACAGAGCATTTACTATGTGCCAGGCCCAGTGGTAAGGGTTGTGCATGCCTTCTCTCATTTAATCCTCACAATATCCAGATAAAATGGTCTGACTCCAAAACCTGGACCTTAACCACACTAGCTCACTGGCTCCTATCATCATGAGATAGGACAAGGATCCCTTCCCTATTTTATAGAAGAATGAGAAAGAAAAGGAAAATATAAAATAGTGGCTCCCCCATGACTGCTATCTTTAAGATCAACTTTAACTTTTCATAAAGGCACAGAAACCAAAATTATGTGGCAGAATGCAAACCCTTTAAATTAAGGGTGAAAATAAGCAGACACAAAATGGGGTCTGATATGTTATAGCTCCTATATCCAAAAGGTTAATACTATTTTGAATTTGTATGAACTGACGAGGTCTTAGGTCTCATAGACTATGTTACTAAAAAAGTCTTACATAAACAGAATTTTTGGAGAGGAATGGATTTAAAAAAAACAAAAACAAGACTACACAGGCCATGACTAAAAAATCAGAAAAGGAACACAGCATAATGAAAAAAAAATACTGATTCTGAAGTAGACATGCTGAGTTCAAATTTCAGTTCTGCTACCTACTTATGGCAAAATCTTGGGCAAGTTACTTAATCTCTCTTCAGCTTGATTTCTTTACCTGTGAAATGGGAGTAATGGATACCAACCTCATGGGTTGTCTTGAACACAATGCTGATATATTGTAGGTGTTCAATAAATAGGAACTAGTTCCCTATTCCCAATAACCTGTTCTTCCTCCCGCCTCACTTCCATCAGCCCAATCCTTTTCCTCCCATTAAGTCTAGTCTTACTTAGCCTTTCTGCAGTCCCTAGTCACCTGAGACTTTTCCCCATCTCTATTCCTGTTACTGTTCTTTGTTCCCAAGGTTGTGATACACTATCCTTCATGCTTCTTTGTTCTACTCCTTCCTCCTTTACTTTCTACTCTCTCAGTTCCTGGGAACCATGGTGAAACAGACTTGAAGGAAAAGCAATTATTAATAGCTCTGATGGTTATAAAGCAGGATGAAAAAATGACTCCAAAGAAAAAGACTAAACAGCTTAGAAGATGTTATAGGATCCAAACTAATACCTGCCTTTCTTTTCTATACAGACCTACTTGACAAACTCCAGCACTATTCCACTTTCCCTAAGACTTCTGGTGATAGCTACCCATAATTTTCACTACCCTCTCTCTATCCTGGATAAACTGTTTTGTCTTCTAACCACTGGTCTGTACAAAACTGTTAAGCATTATCATTTGGTAAATGTACCACAACTTAAATTCTCTGGGAATTCAGAGAAGTCGAAAACAGGTCTTGAGCCACTCTTCTTGCTCGAGCCCGCTCCTCCTACCTCTTTGGAGTGTACTTTCCCTTCAATAAACTATCTTTTCGTTTCATCTCTTAAACAAAAAAAAGAAAAAGAAAAAGAAAACAGGGTCCTCGGGGTATCCTGTAAGTTCTCTCACCTGGCTATGGAGTGACTCTGTATCATCTCCAGGAGCACTGACTGGTTTCTCACCAGTCCCCTTCTCAGTCTGAACTGCGGCATCTTGTTTTCCAGACTTCTGGTCCACAGTACTGGTCCCCTGTTCACACACATTCTTTACAGTCTGGGTTGCTGCTGAAACAGTTTCTGGAACCCATAGGGAACAATCTATGGTCTGGATTCCTATATTATTTTGGCTAGGCCTTTCAAGCAAGGCCTTGCTACATTTTTCCTGATTGACATTCCATCCTTCTTTCTGGCCTTCTAGCACATCTGTCTCCATTGCTTCCGCTTGAAGACTGGATGGCCCCCGTTTGTGCTGGGAGGGAGGAGAAGCAGGGTCTTTGACAGGACTACTGGGCTTCATAGGCTGTTGATGCCTGGTCCTTTGGTCACTTTCCAATTTTTTCTTCTCTTCTCCATCTTGAGTACTTGGAAAACGGAGCAAGTTCTCCCTGAAAACCAACCATACAAAGAAACCCTATCAAGAGTGAGTGAGTGAGTGTGAGAGTGTATATGTGTGTGTGTGTGTGTGTGTGTGTGTGTGTGTGTGTACTGGCAAGGGGGGCGAACCATAATTTGACTTGACAATTTGAGAAATGTGGGGACGCAAATAAGGTGACCAAGCATATCACCTTATGAGGTTTCTCATAACTTCACGGCTGTGAAAAAACAATACCACAAAGAACTATTCCACCATGATGATGAAAGCCATAAAACTTCTTCCCATCACCAGCTATGAACTCTGACATAGAACAATAAGTTAAACAAAAAAGATTAATTATGTCAAGAGGATTCTTTATAAATGGTTCTTAACATTCCTTAAATGACTCCTAACATTTTAGATACTGTTCATCCCAACCCCCACCCCACCCACAACCAAATATTTCAGGAAAAGAAACCCAATCTGTAAAGAACAGAGTTGTAGGTGAGATTCTAGCTTTGCTAGCTATCCTGGTACAGTAGACTCTCTGTTAATCAGAAGTCAACCACCCATGGGGATTGGTTAGATGCTGGATAAATGTAAGTAGACTTAACATTTATCCAGCATCTAACCAATCCCCATGGGTGCCAGTTAACTGAGAGTCTACTATATATCTACAACTAACCATTTCAGAATGACTTGGTGCCTCAAAGACAGTTATTAAGATATAGCCTACTTCTTTCCATTAGTCTTACCATTTGGCTATCAATAACTTATTCATTTATTACACAGCATTTGATTAAATGTCTCCTGCAAACCAAATACCATTTAAGAATGTTAAGGACATTCTTAAATATCCTTAACAATACACCAGGATAAAAAGGCTCAAACTAACACCGAGTGAGCAGGTCACACAGCATGTTGACATTCATCTTCATACTTACAATACCTAATATGGGGCTTAACATAACATGCATAATAAATGTACTGTGAACAAAGAATTAATGTTCTCTCAATTAATAAACTGCTAAGATCTACTGATTAAGTAAGCTAATTGTATAAGAAGCAAAAGCCCATAATTTTAAACTTTTTTGGTAAATTACAAGTTCAAATGGGTCATTATACCACAAAGAACAAAAAACTAAGCATTTTTAGGCTGCATTACATATATAATAGCCAAAATAAACATAAAAGGATCCAAGGGTGACACCATATTCTGTATTTTTAGGATCTAACATCCTAAGTTTTAGTTCAACAATATAATTTAGTTAAAAACCTTTTAAAACTTTTTGTTTTACTCCTCAATGCAGTTTCAACACTCTGTTTACTGTTTATTATGCATAACCATTTCAATGACTCTGTTCACATTGACTCAGAAGAAATTCTTCTCAAAATCTATAGAGGATGCATTCTAATCCCCAAAACCACTGGAAAATGCCTTCTTTTCTTCTTCAAAATGACCAGGAATTGCTGAATCACCTCCCCACTTTCCTTTGTTTCGCCTCTTCTTACGTGTCTATAAAATCTTTTGGCCACGCAGAAGAAACAAGGAGATGGCCTTCGGACAAGAGTCCACCATATGCTCAGAATGCCGGCATTTTGAATAAACCTACTTTTCTTTCCACCAACCTTGTCTCTCTATTTTTGGAGGCAGCAAGCAGCACCTGAACCAGGTAACAGTAGCACTATATTCTAGATTTTGGTACCAACCATTTTATGGATCAATATAGTCCAAATAATGCTATGAAAATAATGCTTGCCTGATGGGTGCAGAGTGAAAATCCTGACTTTGAGTTTCATCCTCTTGCTGGGCTTCACAGCTAAGCAAAGGCATGGTCTTCTGGGGACTAAGATAATAAATTAAAGCAATTTACTATGTTAGTTTTAAAAGGAAAAGTACCTCTAGAGATTATCCATTTAGGCACAGAGGGAATAAAATCCTTTTTCTGCAACCCAAACTCCAAACTGCCTAACACCAACCAAAATGCAAATTCCTCATATGGTACTTGTTTCAAAAATTAGCATAATTAAAAACTCTCAAGGAAGAGTCACAGAAAGTAAGGCAGACAGAGGACTATATTAAATACCATGAAGACACAATCAGCAAAGTCCACAATGTAGAAAACTCTACAGGACACAAAAACCAGTTTCTTCAACATATAAATTGTTAGGAGAAAAAAAAAAGGGGGGTCTCCTATAGATTAAAAGATTTAAATTAAGAAACATTTCAATCAAATGCAATGCCCAAGCCTAGTTTGGATCTTAAATCAAGAAGAAAAAAGCAATCAGAGAAATCTAAATACTTAATATTTGATGACATTAAGGATTCATTGCAAATTTTAAAAGCATGTTAATAGTATTGTGATTAAGTTCGAAAAAGGAATTCTTATGCTCAGTTACAGATGACACTGTTTAAAAACAGTGGTATTGTGTCACCTAAATGCAGAGGAACCAATTAGCATTTAAAATATTCTAACAAAACTTACTTTAAATTATTTATTATGGTGAACCCAGTGGTAAAGTAAATAAATAGTCAAAGACTTTTAAAATCTAGATCCCTCTATATAAAATTTGCTTTACAGCACCAATTAATTTCATCTCATTCCGTTATCTATCAATTCAACCCTCTGCCTCATTTATTTTCCTTATTTTACCACCCCTACATTCTGCCCAAAGGGTTTGGAAAGCTTAAGCAGCATATTCTGTTCCCTCTTAATAAGCACATGTACAGACTAAGTTTTATCTAGCATACAATTCTATTAATACTCCATTTTCTTGAACTTGTAAGACTACATTTCATTAGTACTTATCATTAAGGTACTTACTTACCTTTCAGATTAAATATGTAAGAGCCCAGAGAACAACTAATCTAAGTTACAGCTGCATATAGATCAAAGGATTTAGACAGGGGCCAGAAACTTGCAACTGGGGGTCAAATTTAGTCTATAAGCAGCTCTTAACTGACACATCAAGCAAGAAATTTATTTTTAAAATCCTGATTTCTCTTTAGAAATTAGATATTTGGCAGCCAGTTTGCATTCTTGCATGATAATAATAGGATGAAGATAAACAGGGACTACCCCCCTTTTAAATGGGGCACAAGTTCAATTGCCATCATCCTCAACACTTTCTAATCTTGTGCCTAAGCCTGCTTTACTTATTTACAATACCTGCCTAGCCTGATTTAAAAATCCTCACCTGTATATTTCATCGACTGCTCCTAGTATTTTCATGCGGAGTGACTCATGCCAGAAACCAATAGAACAATTCTACTCTCACAGCCACCAGATGGCAAAGCTTACCACCAGAACTTCAGGATGGGATCATATTCATCCTCAAAGCATTACAGCATTCATGACAAAGCAAAAATAACAATTCAACACAGTAGTTAATGTGGCAGGCAGAAGAGAAAATGGCCTGAGGTGCGGCTGAGCAGAGTCTCTCAAAAGGAAAAGGTCTAAAGCTATCCCTTGTTAAACCCTCTATTTCCTCACAATAACAACAATCTCAGCAATAGAAAAAATAAAAAACAAAAAATGGCATTCCCACATGAACAAAAGGGAAAAACACCTTTAAATATGTTAGTTCTATAGTAAGTACCAATATTAAAGTATTAATAAAAAAAATTCTACATTAGATTCAGCACATTGTTAAAATAATTTATGCTGGAGTTTCCTTTTAAGCTTTTTCCTCTCTTGATAAATCATCTCCTCACTACCAGTGGCTTTGTATATTAAACTTCTCTAAACAGCAACCAGCTTCGGTTACCTGGCAACAGCTTCGGCAGCAGAAACAGATTCATTTTTTCCTTCACTCATTGCAGGCTCTGAATAAAAACAAGAGTAAGGAGAGAAAGGAAGAGAATTCAGTTAGTATCACGCCTGAAAACCTGCTCTATTAGTATTTGCAACAATAACAAAAAGTGAATATAAAGATTTGCAACAATAACAAAAAGTAAACATAAAAAGATTTCTTATAATTTAATGGTACAAGTTTTTCTCACTTCCAGCAGTCAACTTCTTCCAAACTTTCTACAGAAGACTGATCAGTCTGTCAGAAATACAATGTATTACTAAGCAATAACATTTAAAAGTGAAAATAAAACTTCTCTTGAATCTCAATTCATCTCTTCTCATACAAGAATTTAAGAATTATGTAATTGGGAGTTCCCTGGTGATGTAGTGGCTTAAGGCTTCGGCACTAGCGCTGTCAACGCTGTGGCCTGGGTTCGATTCCCAGCCAGGGAACTACTCACATACAAAAAAAACAAAAACAAAAACAAAAACAAACAAAAAATTATGTAATAAAATACGAAATAACAAAATAAATTGTAAAAATTCAAAAACAAACATAAAATTAAAAAACCTTAATAAAATTATGTAGGAAAATGTCTTAGGTTGATGCAGTTTTATAAGAACCCACACAGAAAAGGTACTCTGGGGACAAATAATTGAAAAACAAATCACATTTTCAAGAAAGAATTAGGGATTCTAATGTCAAGGGATTAAAATTTACTCATTTACTATTTATTCCAGCCTTAGAGAAAACAACAAATACTTTCAACACTCTAAAATTTCATGACCCAACATAATCTAAACAGTCAATCAAGGAGGCAGCTGAAGTTTAGTGGTTGGAGTGCTGGCTCTGCAACAGAAACCTGGCTCAAGCCCTAGTTCCAGCTCTTCCAGTAGTCAAAAGTGGGAGTAAACTCTTATCTTGAGTGAGTTTCCTCTTCTCTAAGATAGAGATAAAATAGGACCAACCTCACAGGCTTGTGGTGAGGATGAAATGAGTAAAATCTGAGTATGGTGCCTGATCCTGTGTATTATCAGAAAAGGCAATAGTTACTGATATGATCATCTTTAACATTTAGCTCCATTTAAAGTCTTCCCAATTGTAATTTTCAATCTAAAGATTCAAGGCTACAACATACTCTCTCGATAATGCCTACTTGATTTCAGAAAAGAGGGTAAAGATGGAAACGTAATAATTTAATTTCTGTGAGGCTCTAAAATTCAAAGCAGTAAGCAGTGGGAAGCAGAATAGCACTGTAATTGGAAACTGGACTTCTGGTTCATGGAACTATTTTGAATTCAGGCTACTAGATTTACTAGCTCTATGACTCCATAAAAGGTGTTCAACCTTCCTGTGCCTTAGTTTCCTCATCTGTAAATGAGGATAATAGGATCTTCACAAAAAGAACAGAAGTTCCTAAGTTTGTTAAATTTAATGAGCCATACATGTAATATGCCTGGCATACAGTAACAACTCAAAATATATTAGCTAAAATTCATTTTCTTTGTTTCAGAGAATAAGAAGTTCCTCTTATTTAAATCCACCCACTTAATCTGTGGTCTTTGAAAGGGAGTTAGTATCACACCTGAAAACCTGCTCTACCCCCTCAGGATCCTGATCCATCAACTACTTCCCCTATTCCCTCGGTGTAATCCATCTCTCTTTTGGAGATTTCCTTTCAATCAAAAACCTGCTTAGGCCTCTCTCAGCCTAAAAATGAAAAACAAAACAAAGCAAAACAAAAACTCCTTCAACCCTGCATTTCCTTTTAACTTGTGGTATTTTTTCACATAAACTTCTCAAAAGTGGAATATACTTGCTGCCTCTTCTCCCCATCACTCAATTACCTTTAGTAAAGCTCCCATCTAAGCCACTGAACTGAACTAGTTCTTGCTAAAGGCACCAAAGGAATCTTAATTGCCAAATCCAATGTACATTTTCAGATCTACAGGGTCTGGCAAAAGTAACATCTTGCGTTACAATTTTATTACAAAATTATAACCATACATGCTTATGATTTTGTAATAAAAGATTTAGTATAAATTACCAGCTCATAAAAAAGGGGTGTTATTTGTGTAACCATAAGCATGTATGGTTATAATTTTGTAATAAAATCATAACTCAAGTCCTGGTGTTACTTCTGCTTGACCTTGTATCTTACTAGACCTCTCACTTCTGCATCTGACATTATCTTCTTGTAACTCTCCTCCTCATAGCCTTCCATGGCTTTACCACTCTCCTAGTCCTCTTCCGAGTGTTCCTTTACAATCGTTTTTAAGACTTCTTTCTCTTCTAACTCCATTAAACAGTATTTATAAACTACTGTATTTTGCGGTATATTATGTGCACTTTTTTGCCCAAATTTGTGAGGGAAGAATAAGAATGCTCATTATATGTGGGTAATACTAATTCTGTATCTATATAAATGTTTTTAATTCTTTTATTCATTACATAAAATTTCTTGTACCATAATGTTAAAAAATAAATGCTAAAATATAATACAAAGAACAAGTTTCTAAATATAACACAAAATTTTTAGTTTAAAAATTAAAACAAAAGATTTTTTCCCCTGAAAGCTTGGGCCAAAAATGTGGGTGTGCATTATACATGGTGCGCATTATACACAGGTGCTCATTCTACACTGGAGCACATTCTACACAGCAAAAAAGGGTACTTAGTAAAAAAAAAAAAAAAATTATAAGCTTTGGAGTCAGATCTAATTCAAACTCCAACTCTACTTCTTACCAATTATTGTGACCTTAGAAATCTAACTTAAAACCCTCCCGTAGTCTCAGTCTTCTCATCAATAAAATGGAAATAAAGATATTGTTTTGGACTGCTATCACAAAAATTGATAATAGATGAAGAATCATTCTCTGTGTTTTTTCTCTTCCTTACCTCTATATTCAACTGGTCCCAAGGTTGTCTCTATGCTACTACTCACCTCTCAAATTTATCCCCTTACCTCCATATCTCCACTACTAATAACCCCTCTTCCTGGGTAAAGACTGAGTTTGCCGGAAAGAGTAGGGCAAGGCGGGGAATGATACACTAAAGCACAAGTTTTGAAACATTCAGCTGATCCTTTTTTAAAAAACAAATCTGATCATAATATTCTTTTGCCTAAAATTCTTCAGCTTCTCAGCACAACATAAAAAAGCCTTGCAGGATCTGGTCCCTACTTTACAGCTGTTCCCTTATGCACGACTTCTCTGTATTCTAGCCATACCAACTTGCAATTAATGTGGGAAACAGTCACCATAAACCTACAATGTGAACCCACAATCCTAAATTTTCTACCCTCTTCTTAACTGTTTCTGAATATGGAAACCAGTTACTTAATATCAGTACAGGTCTAATACAGAGATACAACCAGAACCATAGATTATAAAGTGGAGCATCATCTGTAACATGAGTGGCCAAAAGCAAAGAATTAAATCAATGAGAATAAGACTTTACAAATACTTTTATGTAATTATAAAAGTATCAATCATTATTAACTAGAAGAAATATAATCAATACTTCTCAGATGATCTGGAGCTACTAATTACCTAAGATTAACATAAAACAAAACTTACTTTCCAGAGTAAACTGCAAAGACTCTTCACTCGCCTCAGTCTCAGGACTGACCAGTTTCATTCTCAGACACAATTTATCATCCATTTCTGGGGCAGCCCCAGAGTCTCCTTTTTCATTCCCAAGTATGGGATCATTGGTTTCCACCATGCTTTCAGACGTGACATCACTCGTTGCCGTGGTGCTTTCTGTATAGTTGCTAATATCTGAAAGAAGGGAGGCAGGAGGAAGAAAGAAAGAACACTAAAATACGAACATGAAAACCAGTAATTCAGGTAATCAATTTGCCTGTTTGGCACCACAGCTCTGCAGGATTGAAGGAGGTTCGTTCCTAGGACAGATCCTGTTACAAGTATCAACAACTACGCACTAGCATTGACACCTGATCTTAAGAGGAGCAACAGGGTTCAGTTCCACTTCTGCATCTGGACAAAGGATGCTGCATGAGCCCTCAGCCAACCCACATCTGCCAGCATCAGGCATAGGTAGCAGGAGACTCCAGACGGCATGACTGTTACCTCCCAGCACTGACTAGAGAAAACAAATAAGTTAATGTAGAAGACTACTGCTGCTTTAGAAAAGGAGGATACAAGTTCTCTTAGCCTGTCAAGCAGCAGACTGATCAGCTGGGGTACTGAATAAACCCTACCTGCTGTGGCTTCCTCATAAAACAGCTCTATATCACTGTGTAGCACTCAGATTCTATTGCCTTGCAAGTAACAGAATAAAGCCCTTACAACTTTTTTTCTTCCTTCCTTCTACTCTCTTTCCTTCATCACCACTCAATTATCCCCTGGGAATAAATTCATGGAATCAGACAGCACAGCCTTATTCTTCCTAAGACAAAAATCAACCTTATCAGGAAGGCCCAACTCCTCAGAGCTAAAAGAAATCACTTGCATAAAAAATCGTGTCTCAGAAATTTTGTTTTAAATAGTATTACATTTTAGTCACTCACCAATAGGAGTACTGTGTCTCCTGGGCTCCAACTTTAGGTGCCCAATCAGAGGTGGAGTTGTACCAGTTAATGGGGGGATGATATCACCTTCTTTAGGCAAAGTGAAATGAAATGGAGTTTCTGGAGGGGGTAAAAAAAAAGATAAAGAAGAAGAAAACAAAACAGTATATAAAAAGCAGAAATGAGAACTGCAATAAATACTTAAATTATTCTTTTCCTTTGCTCCCAAATTCTATCTCATTCCCAACCCCTCTCACCAGGCCTCCCAGCCAATTTCCTACTATTATCTCTGCAAGCTTTACAGCCATCAACAACAGGACTAACAAAAAGTACACAACCAGTGGACAGGCAAACAGAGGAAGCCAAAATTTGGAAGCCCTGAGGAACATGGGGTTAGAAGGAACACAGAAACATCTCCACTCCATTTGGGATACTCAGTGATACAAATTTGGAGAGTTTCAAGTCTAAACACTTTAATTTTGTGCTAAACCAAGAAGTTCATTTATAAGCTTTACAATCTGTAGGTTGAAGTCTGATGGTTAAACTTGTAATTTACAATCTACTCAAAGAGGTGACAGAGAATCTCCTGGGCCACGGTACTTGAAAATACTCATTGTTTTTAACATAAAAAAATGTATGGGTTTTATGGTTCAGCAGTACTAATCGACATTCACTCTCAGCCAGGGGTGTCCAACCTTTTGGCTTCCCCAGGTCATAATGGAAGAACTGTCTTGGGCCTCACATAAAAATACTAACGCTAACCACAGTTGATGAGCTTAAAAAAAAAAAAAAAGGTCTGTGCATAATTTTCACAATGTTTTAAGAAAGTTACGATTTGCCTTGGGTCACAGTGGTCCGCAGGTTGGACAAGCTTGCTCTATGCCATAGGGTTAAGGGTGACAGTGTATTCTCTATTTTCAGGTTCTAATACCCTTAGTTTGATTCAACAATGTAATTTAGTTTCAAACTTGTTTATTCCTTTTATTTGCTTCACTCATTAAAGACTGTTTGCCCACAGGCTCTATGCAACCAGCCTTAATCACTTTGCTTGCTTGATTAAGGCAACATCTGCATAAAATCCACCCTAATCCCCCAAAACCACTGAGAAAAGCCTTTTTTTCTTTTTCAAATTGGCCAGGAGTTGCTAAACCACCTCCTCCTTTCCTTTATTTTGCTTCTTGGAGTCTGGAAAATCTTTTGGCCACAGGGGAAACAGGGAGATGCCCTTTGGACAAGAGTCCACCATCCTCCCCAAATGATAGCATTTTGAATAGATCTACTTTCTTTCCACCAACCTTGTCTCTAATTTTTGGAGATGACAAGCAGCACCTGAATCCAGTAACAACAGTAGTAATATTTACATCTAAATCTCTGCACAATGGAAACCTCACATACATGAGCATTCTCAGTATACACAATTTTGGTTAGTCATTATTAAATTAATATAAACATAAAACATTTGTCAGTATAAAAAAACTTTACTCACAAGAAATATTCTGAGATGTCCTAAATTAAATTACAACAGGCTGCAGGGTGAGACAAGATTAATCATTAAAGAGCCTCATGCCAAAACCAAAAAGACTCTTCGCGTTCCAGAACATGTTAAAACTTTGAATCAATTTCCAGGTGGCTACCACCAGGTGTCATTGCACTCTGTTTATGTTGTCCACAACCAATTCAGAAGCAGTAAATGTTTCTTCCTTATGGATCATACCCCTATCCTAAAACCGCGCCCCCCTTCTCTTTTTCCTGTCCTTAGGTACAGCCAATGTAAATTCTTTCACAACTTATATCTTTCTTCCCCAAATCCTCTGAACCCCATCTAGGACTACAGAAAAGTTTGTCTTCCCCACTAGTGGTTTAGACTCTATATCCTATATCCCAGGACCTGGATGGTCCTATTTCTGGCTAGTATATGGCTCAATAAACTTTCTTTCAGTAAAACTTTCTGTATGTGGGTAGTTCCCTGGCAGGGAATTGAACCCAGGTCGCAGCGTTGACAGCGCCAACGCCAAAGCCTTAAGCCACTACACCACCAGGGAACTCCCAATTTCAGTAAAACTTTCAATCACAAAGGTTTTTGTTTAACATCACTTTTTAAGTAGGTCTCAGTTCCAAATTTTTGCTAAGCAAAATTAGCAAACTGCCAAAAATCACATTTTCTGATTTCCTAATTATCTCTTTAATAAATTAATCACTAAGCTTAGGAGAAAAAAGAATTGTGACAAACTGCTCCTCTTAAAGTTAACATATGAAAACTCGTACTCAAAGCAACTATAATCTATAATACCCAATCACTCATTATTTGTGAATAGTTTGCCTAATTAGTTTTCCAGCACCACCAAGCAATTCTCCAACTCTGAGGACACTGATGGTGTCCTACAAATTTAACTCAATTCTGATACTAACTTGAGACAGCAACAGATTCCACAAGTTAAAGGCTCAGTCCCACAAGACTGCCTCCATCTCAGATGCCAACTGAAAGTTCAAGTTGTTACCTGTGCTTCTGACCAAGGCTATACATTATAGGTTCCCATGATCTCCTCTTCAGGTTTGAATAATTTGCTAGTGCCACTCAAAATACTAAGTGAAACATTTACTTACATTTTCCAGTTTATTATAAAGGACACAGATGAACACCCTGATGAAGCAGTACAGAGAGTGAGGTCCCGAGAGTTCTGATAGCAGGAGATTCTGTCCCCATGGAATTGGGATGAGATTACCATCCTGGCTCATTTACCAACAAGAAAGTTTATTATCAAATCTCGTTCAAGACGTTTCCCTAGCTTTAATCTCCAGCCCCTCCCCTCCCAGGAGGACAATGGGTAGGGCTAATCATTTGATCTTTCTGGTGAACAAACTGGCCCCATACAGAGGTTACAAAGGGAGTCCACCTTAAATCACATCATTAGCATAAACCCAGGTATGAAAGGGCTTGTTCTGAATAACAAACAATATTCCTTTAACCTCAGATATTACATGGGTTTTAGCAGTACTGTGCCAGGAATCAGATGAAGACCAAATATTTTACATTTTCTTCTTTCATCTTTTCCCACTCCACTTCTGTTCTTTATTATCTTTAATATCAAACACTTTAATACTGTTTTTTGCTTCAAAATCACAAAACAACAAAAAACATCTCTTACACCTACTAAAAGAAAATGAATTAGAAATAGGAAAGAATGAAGAGAAAATGAAATGGACTTCAGAAATAAAGGATGAGACGTGCAATATTTTTCCATGTATAAGACACCCCCATGTACAAGATGACCCCTACTTTTCTAACCCAACATTAAGTAATCAGTATCAACCAATTATTCCTGTGTATAAGACAACCTCCAATTTTTGGTCTAACAATTTTAGACAAAGGTATGGTCTTATAGATGGAAAAATATGATCTATATACTTAGCTAAAGGAACTGTAAAGAGAATGGAGTAGAGAATTTCAACAGAATATCTAAATGGCAAAGAATTTCACCATAGTTACACAAAAAAGAGAAATGGATCAATAAAAAGGCATTCATTTTTCTGGCAGCTCCTTAAAAAGCAAGTCCCTCAGGTTAATAAAGAATACTTATAAGAAATGTTTAACAACAACAACAAAAAAAAACTACTTCGCAAAGCATCATACATTCCAAAGATAAATTTTAAAGAGCAACCATCTGCACTGCACTGCTCTATCAACAGGAACCATCCCTCATATTACAACTGACCACATAGACTTCTGAAGTCTGTATCAAATCTTTAAGTATACCCTTCTATGTGACAAATCATAATATGCAAATATAACATGCAAATATAACATGCAAATATTAAAAAGTACTTAAAATTATTTTTCTGTTTCCTTTGCATATTAGTACATAAAACTTATGAAGTTATTTTAACACCATTAATCAAACTGCATCACTACCACCTAATGAAAAATTGAGTCTTTTACAGAAATCACTGACATTACCTTTATCTGGTCTTCAATGCCTCATTCCTATAATAAGTAAATACTATTTTCTCATCACAACAGCCTATCAATTACTCTATCTACTTTAAGTCTCTCCCTTTCCCCAATCCCCAATTCTTTCTACACAGTGCAACCAAAGCAAACTTCCTATAAAACATGACTTTGAACATGTTAGCTCCTGGTCAAAAAAGTTCAAAGTCTCCACTAGAAGAAAAATTCCTAACTCTTTAGTCAGCATGCAGTTAACTAATAGCAGCCTATATTTCTAGTCTTTCTTTAATTATTCACGTTCACAAGGCTTTATTCAATATCCTCCAAATTCTTTCCTATTTCTCTGCTTTTTGCTCATCTGAAAGGCACTACTAAAAACTAATCAAATAATCATCAAATCCTACAAAATACTTTATCCTTTTAAATTTATTGGAACCTTTCACATATTTAATTTTTTCTCTAAGATTTAACACAACTACATTATTTAAATTAGCAAGTCCCTTCTTGCTTTCCCAGATTAATCTATCCTAATGGTCTATCCTAACGTATACCAGCATACCAACCCATTAAGGTATGAATGAACAAAAGGAAACTTAGTATCAACTGTCAAACTATGTGAGTGGAGAGTTTGTCCTTATTATTAATGTCTTTAGAGAATAACAAGTCAAAAGCAAAATTGAAAACCCTAATGTCAGTAAGTTCTCTTGTTTCTGTTAGAATCTAAAAACCTATCTTTTCTCCTTTTGCTCTCAAGAGAAGACCTGGTCACTTCTTACAGCTGATTAAAAGCTACCTAATTAAATATGAAATAATTTCTATATTGGGTGACACCATGCATAAAAAGTCTACCCTAAGAGTGTGCTTCTGACATTAACAGCCAATTAGGATGGTATCCTATAAAGCAGGGGTGTCCTATCTTTTCACTTCCCTGGGCCATACTGGAAGAAGAACTGTCTTGTCCTCACATAAAATATACTACCACTAACGATAGCTGATGAGCTGAAAAAAAAAAGAAAAAAAAGAAAAAAGAAAAAGAAAAAAAGTAACCAAAAAAAAATCTCATAATGTTTTAAGTAAGTTTATGAATTTGTGTTGGGCTGCATGCAAAGCCATCCTGAGCAGCAAGTGGCCCATGGCCGAGGGTTGGACAAGCTTGCTATAAAGCAAGCCAACAAAGCTTAGAACCAGAGCACAAGATACACCTAGCTTCACTGATAATTATTAACAGACTACCATTTGTGGATTTAATTAAAGACATTAAATTTGTTACGATTTTTCACATCAACCCATCATAAATTTATTCTATATCGAATAAGGTTGAGCTTCCAAATACCATCTTTCTAAATTTCATTTTTTTCAAATTTCAGGTCTTCATAGACAATAAGAGGTCTCCAAACTATTAACAGTGACAAGTTATCTATAAATGGAGGCATGTAGAGTTATTCTTTCTTTTTCTCTCCCTACACCCGCTCCCCACAACTTCCTCTCTCCCCTTTCCTGTATTATTTGAACATTTTTCACAATTAAGTATGTATCTTATTTCAAATCAATAAAGCTTTTAACAAAACAATAACAAAAGTGCCCTTCTAACTTTAACATTACAGAAATCTAATGAACAAACAAACCTAGGACTCAACCAATTTGTTCTTTCATTCTGCCTTTCCAGACCAAAGAACCATTAACTTTTCAAGTTACTCTCACCTATTATAAATTAGTCTCTCTTGAGGTTTAGCATAATTATATTTTAAGTACAGAATTTTTTTAGTTGTTCTAGCAATGCTCTTAATGATTTACTTTAGACTAATCCTCTAACAGTCCAACCACTGTCTTCACTGCTTTTCGTTGTCTGCTCAAACACTAAACTGTTGAAGTAAGCAGAATAAACCTACTAGTATTTTCAGTAATCGAGATAAGTATTAGTAAAGTAAGTTTTACTATGTCACTATCTATTATAAAAAAGAGCTGGCTCTGCCCATTAATAGTGTAAATAAGAACTCATGAAGAATATTATTAACATAACAGAATACCCCAATGTTTTAGAAGCTTCTTTTGTATACAATTGCTAAAATAATTAAAAACTACTCCACAGTAATCAAATTACAACAATCCTGATACTTTCTTAGCCTAGGTCAATAACAGTATTTAGATGTAATGAAATTATAAAAATATTCAATAAGAAAGAATTATCAGGTCATTCAAATAGTTCTTTACCATAACTCATCGGACTCAGAACAACTATATTATATAGTTTTGCAGGAGGAGAAAGCATGGCATTGGGAATCAAGTGACCTAGGTTCCTGTCCTATCTTAATCATTAACTAGCCACATGACTTTAGGAAGCAACTTAACCCAAAAACCCCTAACCTCCTTTTCATCTCTAACATTTCTTGTTCTGAAGAAGGAAAAAAAAAATCCTGAATATGAACACTAATGAATAGGGATAATTTTGAGAGTGAAAAAAAGTACTATTAATAATCATAATTAGACAAGAGGTATAAACTGGAACTGTTCCAGAACACTAAACAGTATAATCACCTACACTAATAGCTAAGATGTTGCCCAAATACTGTCTCATTTCCATATCCCCAGAAACATGTTTTCTTAAGTTTGTTTTGTATTTAGAGTTTTTGTTTTGTTTTGTTTTTATATTATACTAACTATGGGCATTTAGAAGGTTTGAATTCTTTTCAGTTAATGCCATACGTAATATTCTACAAATTATTTCAGAAAGTAATCTATTCTCATCTGGACATCATAAAATAGATAAATAGTACAAACTTCTATTTTTTTTCAGTTTAAGGTTTAAGATATGTGTGTGCTGAACCAAACTGAGAAACTTTAATTAATGCCCATAAAGAGGAAACAACCCATAATAGCATACTCATTAACAGAGTTCTAAATATAATTTCACTCTATAGAATAATCAAAGTAAGATCCTTTCACATCAAGGCAACTGTCAAAATACAAAAATGTGGAGCAAGATTAGGACCTTAGTAGAAAACACCAGACTAGTACAATTTCTAAGTGAGTATAAAATTCATATTGATTACTCCTGAGTTATAAAGCAGATAAACTTCAAATGATCTCTGATTGCAAAAATAATTACAACTACAAAAGAATACAATCCAGTTTTAAATTTCCCCATTAGTGGCTGTTCAGAAACATAAATCCAAGTTCATTTTCAGCCCTGACATAAGCATCTCCTACCTTTCCCAAATTGCAATTTGGTTGGAGACAGAATGATTTACAATCACACTCACCACTAGAGCTTTCACAGAAGCTTTGAGAGGTGTGGGCAGAGGCCTTCTCCAGCTGTTGAGCCTCTACACCTGAGCCCAGCTGCTTTGCATTGGCCATTTTTGAGTCTTCTGCTGACGAGTTATCTGTTTTCTCTTGAGGTTGGGTCTGCTGTATCTGCTGGTCAGGCTTTGGAGCATCATCCACTCTCACTAAAGTCAAGGGAGGATGTGGAGAGTCAGCCTCTATAGGTTCCTTCTCTGCAGTCACCGATTTCAGATTTCCTCCAAATTTAGCACTCTTTTCTTCCTGGGCATCAACTCTATTCTCAGCACATGTTTCTATTTCTGGAGCATCATCCTCCCACAACTGGGAATCTGAGCATTTCTCCACTCCCTCTAAAGGTTCAGAAGAAATATCAACTCTTGGAGATGGTTCCTTCACATCTACAATGACAACACTGGAGTCCTCTGAGGTAGCTTCTTCCCATGCTTCTTGATCCTTATGTTCCAATTCTTGATCAAGTACTGGAAGCTTTTGGGGGGAATCAATACTAATCACACTGGTTTCAACTTCCATAGCTTCTTGGAATTCTTGTTTTGGGATTTCCTTTGGAAGAGACAAAGCTTGTGACTGAGTTTCAGTCAGAGAAATGTGTAATGGGTCACTCTCCATATTTTCCTCTTTCAGCTCCTCTCCTTGACTTTCACAAGGAGTCTCGGGGATTTCTTCCACCTCGGACCCTGAAGACCCCTCCTCTGGATGACGTTCTTTCATTTCCATAGCTTCCTCCTGATCTAACACACTAGAGAGTGCCTCAGATCGAGTCGCTGGAGAAGGAACGGCCTGACTCCCTGAATCACAAGTGAGGTCAATACAAACGTCTTCTGTTACCGGCTCTTCTCTGCCTTTGCAACCAGCGGCTAAAATACTAAAGTCATCTCTGGTTTCTGTGTCATCCCCCTTTGTTTCATCAGCATTCTCATTCAGTTCTACTTGGCTATCTTGTGCTGGATTAATCAAGATACTATCATTTGCAGCAGGAACAAGTTTAGAATTGAGAACTGAAGACATGGGTTCAGTATCCTCAACCTGTGTGTTTTCTCCATCTTCATCAGTCCTGTGGGAACTCAAGTTCTCCATCTTTGGGGACTGACTATACTCACTTGTAGAAAGCATCAACTTACAAGAATCCCCTGTCAAAGATAGCCCAAGATCCTCAGTGGAATTCTTTGGTTCAATCTCTGAAGTTTTAGAACACTCGACAGTCAAAGATGAACTATGCAAATCTCCACCTTTCTTCCCATCATTTGATCGTTCTTCCAAACTTGGAGATGGAATAAAAATGTCCTAAGGAAAAACAAAAAGACAAATCATCATTTGTTCTTAATTATATTTCTTTTAAATCTAATCCTTGAATTCACCTAAAATTTCTAAATCATTTATCTAAGAACTAAAGAACTCTAGGACCATAATCTCAGAAATACAAAGCTCATAATCACCAGTCTTTTCATCAACCCAAGTCACTCTGTTTAATGCTTTTCTTATGTATCAATGATATAGAATAAGCATAATCCAAACAAAAACCTAAAAGTATTAACTTATACTTTTAAAGGCAGGGAGACATAAATTTAATTGTACATCATAACCAAGCTATAAAATGTCATACAAGGTTAGATAATTTCATGAACTCATCCTAGAAAAAGTATTACATACCTCATTGCTGAATACCACTACAGTCACCCTCAAAGTAATCCCCTTGGGCAGCTATGCACCAATGCCAGCACCTAGTCCATGCTTCAAAGCAATTTTGGAACTCTTTTCCTGAAGTGGCCATCAGAGCTATCACCTATCACCTTATCCAAAATCTGACAATTAAATTTGTGAACTTGCCACCAACTCAGTAAGGTGTCATAATCTTTGCAAGGAACTTAATTGTCAAATTTTGGGTATTGTACCCAAATATTTTTTCAGTGAATACATACATACCATAAATAAGAGTAATTATTTCTGAGACAAGTTAACTGATCTTTTCATTTATCTGTACGTCATATATCCTTTAAAAGAAATACACTTTTCTTATTGCAAAAAATAAGTCATTTTACAAAGGCTCACAGATAAGACATTGTTAAAAAAAACATATAAACGTATTTTTAATGTGAAACTCACATAAAATAAAGTTAACCACCTTACAATGTTCGTACTACCACCACCTCTCCCTATTTTGAAACCATTTTTATCACTCCAAAAGGAAATCCCACATCCACTAAGCAGTTGCCCCACATTATGAATACCTTTTAAGCATTATCAAAGTAAATATTGATGGAAGTTTTTTTATAGATTTTTTTTTCAATATAGTACATAGAATTTCAGTCAGTCGGAATAAAATTTCAAGGGGCTAATCACCCTATCAACAAGCTATGTTTCTGAAGACTGTCTAAATCTAGCCTCCTGAGTCAAGTTTGGCCCCCAACAATCCAGTGTTGAGACTCCCTAGAGGTCTAGTCAGAAAAACAGAGCTAAGTGAACAAAATCCCCTCAGAGCTCTGAATGAAGACCAATAGAGCACTGTCAGGACTACACTCAATATGAGACAATCTTTAAGTTTAGATTAAATACAGACCTAAATCCATAGTATCCAACCAGTCAAAAACTAGTCTCACATATATAGAATTTAAGAGCCATTCATACAATTATCTATAATCTGATTGGTCATTCCCAATATTAATAAGTATATCAAGAATGAGAAAAGTGTTAAATATCAAACTATGTGATACTAATCCTCTCCCCATGGCTGCCATCCTGGTGAAAGATCAAAGAGGCTATGCAATTAACAAATACAATAGTTTCAGTCAAAATGACAGGGTAGGTAAACCCTATGCTTGTCTCCTTCCACGACCACATCAAAATTAAAACTACATTCTAAAACACATCAGCACTGAGAATTACCTAAGACTAGCTGAACAGAAGTTCTTCAACTAAGGATATAAAGAAGCTATG
>PVJL010001146.1:208013-292725 GCA_004026885.1 Lyroderma lyra | reverse complement strand
ATGAAAAGTGGCTTAGAAAACCTCCAAAGATTAGTTTCACTACAAAAAGGAACAGACTTTCTGGGGTCTGAAGGGATTTGACTTGAAGATACTCCAGTCAGCAGGGGGTCATGTTGAGCATTCTGCGGACAGAATTGTTTCAGTTCTGCAGCTGCTTGGGAAACGGTCACGCGGCCGAGCCCGGCCTGCAGCCGGAGCTGTGCAACCACTTTCTTCATAGCGGTGATGCCGGAGGGACCAGACATGGCGCACGTGAGAGCTTGGCAGCTTGGTCGGTGGTGGGTCGGTGGGTCGTGGGTCTGTGGGGCCAGATGGCACGGCCGATGTTCCATAATTTTTCAAAAACAAAATACTCTTTTGTATAATTTGAGACTGACATAAATTGCATTAGTTGAAGGATATAATTTCTGACATAATATTTTAAAACAAAACTGATTCATTGTTTTTTAAATGTTTTCATTATAATCTGAATATCATCATCCATTTAAAAAATTCCATGAGTAAACATTTGACAGCCAAATTTTACATTGTTCCTTTGCTTTTTAAATTTTTATTCCCATTTTTTCTCCCTTACAGAATTTTATCCTGTCACCACTGGGCTGTCATACTCCTTTTTGACAAAAATAGGGATAGAAATTGAAGCTGAAATATTTATTTCCTGTAACCAGAAGGCCCCAAGGGTTATAAAGAACTTTTCTATATTGAGTTCTCATTACAATTATTAGTACGTAGTTGAACAACAAAACATAAATGTATTACTCATTTATAACAAATTCTTACTAACTCAGTATTGTGAATGTATTCTCAAGATAGATGTGGATTTAGTTTTAGTTAATTTCTGAACCTGTGGATGATTATGACTGCTTAAAATGAGACAGGGTTCAGCATTGATTCTATTTCTCTTCAGTTTTTATAGATTGTAAGTTCTGAGAAACTTTGTTTCTTAAATAAATATGTGGAAAAGGAAGGAGTTACTCAGTTCTTTAAGTTACCTGCCAACAGTTGTAGTGGTCTATCATCGAAAATTATTTTTGATGATCTGTGAGCTGAATGTTTAACTAGGTCCTGTCAGTTTTGTTGAAAGTGGAAACTTGTGGAACAATAACTCACCAACAGGTTTTCCAGTCAGTCAAAAGAGGCATGGCTGTATTTCAGACTGGCCCTGTGTTTGTACCTCAGGTGGCCTTTTCCTGGATAGACAGTACACCTAAGTGTAATTAGAGTGAGAAGTAAATTTTTTTTTTTAAGTGGGAAAAAAGACTTTGTGAAAGGGAACAAACACAATAACCAGAGGCGTTCTCCAAAGGAGAATCATTTTTACCATATAGAACATTCTGGAAGGTCAAAATCTGGAAACTGAGTTGCTGAGAGCTGTTCACACCCAGGAACCTCCTGGAAGTCTTGGGGGTACCTTTAGGGCTATGTTTATTCCAACTTGAAGCTGGTTGCTTCAGAACAATATTTCCTTGATCTTAATAAGAATCTTTAGAGCAAAGAGGGCATGTTTAGTTTAACAACTTTTGACTAGATGAGCATGAATAAATTTTGATCTGTGCATTTCCTGCGGGACTGCTTGGACCTTTAATGTGGTAACTAACATCTTAGGGAACTATTGTCTACTCAGTGGAGCCGTCCTCATTTAGTTGTACACGGAATGAGAGGGAATGGGAATGGTTATGGAACCCTGGAGAACCTTCGTGTTCTGAGGAATACATGTTGGGAAATAACAAATGGATACAAACTGTTTTGTCTCCTGTTTTGATATATGAGGATCATGAAACCATCAGTCTATATGTGACCATAGTACCAAGTCAGAGGTCACCTAGGTTACTTGTGAGGCCTGACCTGTGGATAGGTCATCAGGGTTTGGTGGGTGACTTGAGGTGTCACCAAAGAACAAGTAGAATAATTGAAAAAAATAGTAATACCTTCGAGTGAAGTGCAGTTGATCATTCTCTTATTTTCTAAGACTAGCCCGTGGTCGTGCAATTTACTTGGGTAGGAAGTGGAGCCATTTGTGCACTGATTTTGGGGAGAGGGCTTAACAGCTATGGCAGTGGGCTAGATTTGCACCTGTGCTGTTGATTATATGAAATCTTCTTGTGTAAAGGCAGTGTTTCCCCAGATTTGTATTTTGGAGAGGGAAATCCAAGAATGGCACTTTTTTTAAGGTAATACCGCTCGTCCTCATGCACTCTGACCTGGACAACAAAGCAAACTCTGAAATTTCTGGCGCAGTAAGTGCTGAGGGCTAGGAGATACACGATCGAGAAGTCTCAGTGAGCGTTTGCCTTGAGATACAGGCTGTAGGCTACTGGTGAATCTTCCTCTAGGAAGGTGCCCAACGGGGGTTCCTTTTTTCCTATGTAATTTTTCTTTAAAGCATAACCCCAAGGTCCTTTGGTCCTGGTCCCCGCAGTGTCTCAGTGGAACGTGGAGGTGATTGATGCTGTATGGCCCGCCTGCAGTCCCACTACTGTGTTGCCTTTTGTTTCCAGAGCAGCATGAACATCTCGGTATGACATTGATAAGTACAACAGTTACGAAAGCCTAGATGTGCCATGTAGGAATCCATTGGAACGAAATGAGTAAAATTAAAGCTGTTTTTCATGCAAATGTGCTACTTCAGAAACCTTATTAACTGTGCATAATAACAACTTGTGATATCGCAATCTGTCCTCTATAAAGATTTAAATGTATCTAACTCAACTTTATCATTATTATCCCGTTGTGCAAACTGATAGAGAATACCAACAATGAGGAAGGTTCAACTCTATTAAAAAGATCCCCATCTCCATTTTTATTCTTTGCCCAGTGTAAATTGTGTATTACTTTAAATGTGGTTTCTGCTTGGGGCCACCTCTCTCCCTTTGTGCCTGTCCTTGGGAGCTGACTGTATTGAATTACTCTTATGCACTCTTACATTGAATATTGTTGTTTTAAGGTCTTCTTTTTCTTTGTGATTCTTTTGTTCCCTAGCGTCGTCCCCCAGACTACAGTAATACTCAACAGTGATCGGCAGAACGCCATTGTAGCCAAGATGGAAGACCCCTTGAGCAACAGGGCACCGGATTCCCTGGAAAATATCGTTAGCAAGTCAGTAGTCACAACACCAACCCCACCTTTCACTGCCATTGCTACCGTGATGAGTCCCCTTGAGGACCAATCAGTGTTCTGAGCCAGACCTAGTTTGGCATTTGTGTGCTCACGTGGGTTGAGCTCAACAGGCACCACCCACAGTTCTTTGCCATGGGGAGGGACGTGCCATGCTGTGGGCCCAGGTCCCGATGGACAGGCTAGATAAGGACGATTGGTTAAGGGAGAGACGGCGCTTGGGACTGTTGTGTCTGGTGTAGCATGTGGTATTGGGACATGGTGCTGTGTTTTCACAACCGTCAGTCAAGCCCTTATCCTCTTCCCTGTTCGTGGCTTCCTCACATCTGTCTATCTGTCTGTCCAGCAGCCTGTCAGGTCCACAGATACCCTCGTGTAAGTTTGCTAAGTGGTGAAGGCCTTTCGAGGTGGTGATTTATTCTCATACCCCTTTCTTTTGAGATATTTTGAACGTAACCTTTGTCAGAAATGGGAATGCATAGAAGGCATCGTTGCCACCCTTGTGTGACGGCGAAGTCTGCTACAGATGGCCTTGCCTGGCAGTCTGGGCTTAGCTTTTCCTGATAACATGCCCCTAGGAGGGCTCTTTTGCTTTTTGTTTTCTGTTCGTGTCTCCATAAAGTTCTGTTTTGCCTTTTCTTTCCATCTTCTTTGCAGTGTTCCTCCTCCAGGCGTGTCCTGTTTTCTTTATTGTTGTAGCCCTGGTCTCCAGGAGCCCAGCTGAAGGCCTGTGCACTGGGGTGAAGGGAGAAAGGCTGAGGGAGTCTGGGAATGTAGGTGCTCGGGGGGCTGAGGAGGCCTGGCCAGTGGAGAAAAGGCAGGCGCAGGCTTGCTTCTTCATGGCTCGGGTGGAGCTCAGCCATCAGAGTCTGAGCCTCTAGGCAGCAGGTCAGCTTGGACAGGCCTCTGCAGAATCTGGTCCAGAAAGTGTAGCTCCCTCCTCTGGGTAGGGCAGGGATTTGAAACATGTTTTGATGTGTAAACAGGGAAATTGTACTTCTCTCCCCTTTCTCAGTGCTTAGCAGCCCATGTGAAGGGATGTTGAAAGGGTCATTCAAAAGGCGAGCAGGACCTCGCAGGATAATCTTTTTTGCTTGCTTGTTTTTTGTTTTTTGAGCACTTTTTGGAGCTGGCCAGTGTTCTGTCTTTCCGGTAGGCAGTGTCTCATTGCTCCATATCAGGGCCCCTGGTGGTGGTGAGAATATCCCCCTAGGAGACTCTTGACTGGCTTTTAAACCTGTTTAGTGGTTTTTGTTCAGTGGGAATTATTGGGAGTGGTAACTGCATTTTCAAAGACTGAGTCATTTCTAGAATGTGTAACGGTATGGAGTGGATTGAGTCATGGGAAGTCTCTAGGCATACTTCCTCTTAATTTAGTCTTTCCCTTTGACATGACCTGAAGAGTTACTCTTACACGAATGTTACCATTTTGTAGGAACATCTCCGTGATCAGAAAGCAGCCTTTAGACCTTGAGTCACAATGAGCTGTGAGTTTACTTTGTGATATAAACAGTTTTTTAAACTCCTAAAATTTTATAGTTTCTTTTAACCCCAGACTACTTCCTGGTATTAAATTGCTGTTAATCTTAGTAGAAGGAGCTGCCTGGGAAGACTTGTGACCCACCTCTCCACGCGAAGTTAGTCTCTGACAAGGGGAGGAAAGAACACTGCAGTGACCCAGTGCTGATCTCCGCTTGCCGCCTGTGCTGCTCTCACAACCACGGTGATGTTTTTGTTTCCCTGCTTAGCGCGGTTCCTGGGCGTCGGCAAAACACCATCGTGGTGAAGGTGCCGGGACAAGAAGACAGCCACAACGAGGACGGGGAGAGCGGGTCCGAGGCCAGCGACTCCGTTTCCACCTGTGGACAGTCGGGGAGTCAGAACATCGGCAACAACGTCACTCTCATCACCCTAAATTCAGAAGGTGCGCCTTTCCTTTCCTTTGCCTCAACAGCAGCGTGTACAATTTCCTCCCTGTTTTTAGAAGAGTAATGCAGCATGTTCATTGTTTGTCAAAAGTGAAAATAACCTGGAAAATTCCGGGTCCACAGACCTCTGTAAATATTCTGGGCCTTTTCTGTGTTAATACACACACTGATTTATGATTTTATAACTTGCTTTTTTCCCCTGCATAGTAGAAATCTTTTCATGTTCATGTAGATTTACATAATTGTTTTCAGTCGGTTTCACTTGATCAAATACTGGAGGCTTTCTAATGAGGGACAGTTGTAATTTTTATAACCAGCCGACTGTCTTGGACAATAGGTCTGTCCACGGCTCTCTGACGAGGCCCTAATGTGGACTCTCAGAGGTGATTGCACATTCTCGTCGGGTCCCGTTGGGTCCATGCCACAAGCTGCGCCTCCTCTTCCAATGAGATTTAGGGGGAACTGTGTCGTGTGGCCGTTAGCCATTAGGTGAACCCACTTCACCTGTGCTGGGGTTTCTGTCCCCCTTCCTCTCTCCTGCCAGGGACTGAGGTGCACTGTCATCTGGCCCTCGGTCTGTGTGGGTGGCCTGGTGTACCCCTCAGAGGATTCCTGCCACCTGCCACCGTTGTCATGTTTTGCGGGCTAACTTAATGCTTCCCAAACAGGACTTACAACAGCCCAGAGAGAGAGGAGAGAGAACTCCGATAAATTTAGTAGTGCTACAGAGATTAAAAGCCTGTAATTAAGAACTTGTGTGGTGTTTCTGCTTCGACATCTGACTGGTTGATTTTTCCTAAAAACACAAGGTGGATTTTTCTACTAAATAAAGATCTTGTTAGAAAGACTTGTTACCATATCTAAAACATTGAAAACAGTGTTTTTCTCAAAATTTTGTTCACCTCTAACATAAATTGCTAGGAGTAGGATGGCAGAGTACGGGGGAGAGAGAAGAGAGTTAGGGGCACCCTTTTTTAAAAATTAAGTTCTAATTTACATACCATACACATCACCATTTTAAAGCATGCACGTAAGTGGTTTTTAGCATATTCATGAAGTTATGCAGCCATCACCACTATCTAATTCCAGAACATTTTCATCATCCCAAAAAGAAACTCCATAGTAGTCACTCCCAATTCTCCCTGCTCCCATGCCCTGGCAACCACTAGTCTGCTTTGTGTCTCTTTGGATTTCTTTACCTGTTGTGGACATTTCACATGAATGGAATTGTACAATGTCACCCGTGTGGTAGCAGACAGACACTGGTACTTCATTCCTTTTTATGGAGGAACACATCTACCAGATGGGTAGGCCGTACTGTGTTTATCCTCTCACCCGTTGACGGACATGTGGTTGTTTCCACTTTTTAGCTGTTGCGCGTAGTGTTGTTGTGAACATTTCAGGTTTTTGTGTGGCTGTATGTTTTCATTTTTCTCGGGTTGATTGATACTTGGAAGTGGAAATGCTGGGTCAGGGCAACAAGTGCTTTTACGTGTTAAATGTGAGGAAAAGAGGGATGCTGTTGATTACATCCTCATGAATATCAACTGAAATCACATTTGCAACAATTGCAGAGAAAACTAACTGTTCTTTTTTTGTGTGTTGATTTTGGATAAATACCCACCAAATCTGGCTACCCACTTTAGGCCTAACATTTGCTTGGTTAAAACTGCATCTGCCAGGAAATATAACAGTTCATAATTTTGGGAAAGTCTGGGGTTATCATAAAAGTAAAAAATTTCAACTTTTAAATTTATGTTTCTTAATGCAATATGATTAATACAAAATCTATTTCAGTGGGGGAAGCCACAGACTGACACTAAAATGAACATACAAAAAGGAATAAAAATTTGAACTTTTATTAGTGTTACTAATATCTGTAAGGAAAAATATGGATTTTTTTTTATCTGACTCTAAGTTCCTTAAATGTGAGATAATACACTTTTTGTAAAACACTTTTCTTTAGCAAAGGCTTTGAGCAAAGTTTTAATAGCCACATTTAAAACTAATTGTTTCCATTAAATGTGACTGATGTACAACATAGTTGTTAGGAGTAGGGCAAGTTAGAGAAATTTCTCTGATTTTTAAATCTTACTTTATTTTGAAGAAGAGGTTAAAAAATTTGTTTATTGACACTGTCTTTGAGAATGTCTCCCCCAGCAGTTTCAGTGTAATGAGAACTCAGGTCAAGCCGCCTTAGTTGCTGTGGTGATTTGGGGAAGAGGATACAGAGGCAGATGGAGTCATCTTTAAGTGACTGCTGTGTATGTAATGTTGGAAAAAGAGCTAATCCATTAATGTCTCTTGTATCTGATTTACTATCGACCTGTAGTGGCATCATCTGTTAAACATTTCTGTGAGATTTATGAATGCACTGAGAATCGGATTAGCTGTTTCCCTGCCGTGTCCTCCCCTAAGACTAGAACAGCTTGCTCAACTGGAGAGAATGTCAAGTCAGCTCGTTTATATTAGAGAAGTATTATTAATATGCAGAGTGCTAAAGGGCCATAAGCTCATCTTTAGATTGTCATTTTAGTTCCTGATAAGAGCCCAGAACTGCAATAAGACAGATTATTCTTATCTTACAAAAATATTTAAATGCCTAAAGTTTTAGAGAATCACAGTTTTCAAAATGGTTACATCTGAAGAATTCCAAATGGTTTGCATGAATTGACATGCTGTTTTGTGTCAAATCTGGAGTTACTTTGTTATACTGCAAAGGTACTATGTCATTTTAACCCAGTATTTTGCTTAGGCAATTTCATCTGTCATGACATAAATTCCATAAGAAAGAAGTGCTAACTGTTGAGAGCAGTAAACAGTGAATTTATTTCTCAGTTCTTGCTCCTGCCTGCCCTTGGAGGTTTTGGACTTTATGTACTTCTGTCTGTATTAAGTACTGAAAGTATGTTGGGTATAGTCCTTCAAAGATTAAGCTGGTTAATTGAGTTAGAGAAACAAATGAGCAAAAATGGACCAAAATGGGATCTGGTAATTAATGAAGGGACTTAGATTCTTAATGAAGAGTTTAAATTCCTACTGTTTATACATTTGATAATTCTTACAAAACTTGACTAATCCTATCTATAAAATGTTGGGTACTTAATTTTAGTGGGGAAGGGTTGTACTTCAAGTATAATTGATTTAATATTAGAGATTGGCCTCATGAATGTTTCAAAGCCCAGTCAATAAACTAACTGATTTACATGGTAATTATCTGTGATGTGCTCAGCGAGGGTGGGGAAATGCAGGCTGAGGGTGGTAAGTCATAGTAATAGGGAACCGAGACACGCTCTCTGGGATGTTCATGGCGCCGGGGCTGTACAATAAGATTAATACAAGTTGCTGTGTTCATAAAACATCAGCTGTACATATGTAAAGAGAGAAATTTAGCAAAAATCATTTCTTAAGAATTTATTTCCGTAATTTATTTTATATAAACTTTTTCTGCATAAATTTTTTGCAAACATTAAGACACATTTTATCGGCAATCATAAATTGGCTGCTAAGAAGAATGGGATTACAGACAAGTTATTGGCCAAAATAAAATGAAGTTAATAAAGCGAAACGAGTGTAAGAATGTCGGTGGATCTTTGAGTATGACCACATAGTGAATGCCGAGCTTATCCTGGATAAGAGAAGGGACGCTGGGAAGGGTGATCCAGAACAGTGCCTGGGAGGGTGACATCATTTCGGTATCTCACTCTGAGTTTCAGAATGGACAGCGTCTGACACTGTTTAGAGATATCCTGTCTGTGTCTAGCAGTTCCACTCCTTGATGCCAGGGAGCACCCGTCAGTGCTTTCCCTTAGTCATGGGTGAGGTCTTGATGACATCCCCACTAAGCAGGCAGGAGTTCACAGGAAAGAGACCTGTCTTGGCCTGCCCTGTAGTTGAGGACTTGACCTCCCAACTGGTGGCGTCCGGCCTCAGGCGGTAGCCTCGGCCCTCTGTCAGTGGTGTGCATTTTCTGTGGAATGTGCTCATAGTGGCGGGAAATTGGCTCCAGTACTAAAAAGCATTTGTGTTTTTTCTTTTTTCCTATATCATTATCCTGCATGTATTAATAACTCAACCCTCTTGAATTCCCAGTTAAAAAACCCCAAATTATCAATCTGTGTATAACCTAAAGCTGTCACATCACTTCCCAATAACTGTGGGTGTTTGGGCTACGGGTGCAATGTTAATTGTGTCTAAAACCAGAAAGATAGACTGTCAGTTTTTATGGGTTGGTTGGAGGGGTATGGTGTTGTTGACACTCACAGGAGGTATCACTTTCACAGTCAGAATGTAAGTACCTTGCTTTATAATGGCTCAGCAGTTGGTGCCAGATTCTAAGGACTGTGTGTTCCAGTGCTGGCACGATCGGCCCAGCAGGGCATGTGTTGAGAAACCTCATTCCGCTCACTCCCGGCCTGGCCTGGCCTTTCCCCAGCCTGCGGGCCTCTCTGGTCCTCACCTCTGGCATCTCGTCCATCCCCTCAGGCTCATCCTTTCACTCTAGTGTTGATGGCGTTTGCTTCAGAGAGTGTCTAAAGAGGTGTAGGAGAGGGGCATGGTGAAGGCGATGTTGCATTGACACATTTGAAGTGTTTGGGAGCGCCATGGAATGAGGGTCAGAGGAGAGAGATATGAACACTGGGTTTCGGGAGCACTGTAAAACTTGGTGAATTTAGAGCTGGGAAAGGGCAGTCCAGTGATTAGCCTGGATGTGGATTTAATACCATTTTGGAAATAACTCATAAATATCTTGTACTCTAAGAATTAGTGTTTGACCCAACACATTTCTGAAAGTAGCTTTTGCAATTCTGACCTGCCCCGCAGCCTCCAAAGGCATGAGGGACAGTGTAGTGTGCTCCTACAGAGCCCCAGGTACCTCTGGGCAAAGGCTTAGAGGCCTTCCTTGTAACTTTTTCTAATTGTTCCTTTTTACATTTATTGAAGCATTTGTGTTTTCTTTGCAGCACGACACATTGCCACCAAAGTAGTGGTCTAACAGCACTGTTTATTTTCTCAGTTCTGGAGGGCCGAAGTCTCTCCTCAGGGGCTCACAGGACCTCAGGCAAGGTGTCCATTGTGTTGGCCTTGTATCTGGATCTGCTTCCAGGCTCATGTAGGGTGTTGGCAGGTATGGGTTCTTAGGGTTACAGGACCATTGTCCCTGTTTACTTACTGGATGTTGGCCAGAGACTATGTTCAGGTTCTTGCACTGTGGCATCTCTGTCTTACAATGGAGATCTTCTCTTGTGTCAAGTCTCCATGACCCTCTAAGTTCTCTGTTGTCTCCCTCTGCCACCAGTGGAGAAAATTCTGCCTTTAGAGGACTCACAAGATTGGCCAACCTAGAGAACTTTCCCCATCCTCAGGTAAACTGATCAGTGCCTTTAATGATACCTGTGGGATCCTTTTGCCTTGAGACATAACCACAGGCAGAGGGCATGGGGCCATCTTAGAATTCTGCCCACCACAGACACTGGACATGCTGGCTTTAGTTTTGGCATCGTGGTTTGTATAGCTGTCTGGTATACTGGATTCATTGTGAATGTGTAGACAGAACTCTCCTGGAGCAGGCTTCCTAGTCTTCTAACCCCTGATTCCTTTGGGAAACATGAAAGATCTGAACGTTGGAGAGTTTAGAACAAATGAAATATCATACTGATCTGTGTCTTTTCAGACTGCACGTGTCATTTTGTGATACGAGATGTCTTGTCCCTTAACTCCTATCCCCATTCTTACTTAGTGACATTGACTGCTCTCCTGGGGAAGTCTCGGAGTGAGTCAGGCCCTGGCTCCCTCCATACCTTCTCCTCATAAACATAGTGGAGACTGTAATATCTTTTACAGCAGTATTTCAGAGAAGGGCATGATCATGATCATGATTCTGATGAAATGTTTGATAGCGAAGAAAGGTAAAAGCAGAATTGTGCACTTAATTGAAACTACAGCCTGTAGAAGCACAGAGGGTGGCCAGAGGGAGACTGGGCAGCACATGCACAGTGGGGTCAGGATACACTGAGGCTGTGATTTAGATTCTTCTTCCCTTTGTTCAGATGGTTGTTAGTCATCAGGGCAGCAGTGGTGTCGTTACAGAGAACTTGGGTTCGCAGCTGGTACACAGACTTGATGATTGAGTAGTGTTTTCACTTTAAGAAATGTTTGAGTGTTACTGGTAAAATATTTATAATAGAATTGTTGACTTAAAACATCTCACTAAAAAAAAAAAGTGCAAAACAAAGTAAAAATAGCCCATACCAGAAAAACATTTTAAAAGAAAATGGTAGAAATGTACCATTTGTAAATTGAAATCTCTGTAATTTGAAGTTTGTGCAATGTCAGTCTTATAGATTTTTTAAATTCTCAAATTCCCTTTCACATAATTATAAAATCTCAATTTCATAGGAAGGACAGTCTGTTGGGAGGTCAGCTGGTTTTCACAGTTGTCCTCTCGGTGTGTAGCCATCACACAGTTCAGGACATACCATGTTGTTCCGTTCTCTTTTCGTCATTCGTCCCCCCTTTCCCATCCCAAATATTCATTAAGTACCCATTCATACATGGTTGAGATGAAGATCTTTTTGAAGCAGCTATATATGACATCATAGAAGTTTAGCTAGCAGATGGCCAGAGTTGACATGTTGTAACAAATGTAGTTTTATTTTTACATAAATAAAAATAGCCTCAAGGATCCTGGAATACCACAATGTGATTCTTTTATGGGACAGATCATTGTAAGTAGTGCAACAATAAAATGTTTCATGTATTACATATAGGATTATTGCTCTCCACCTCAGATGGAAGAAATTAATTATTTGCAGTTACAATGTACCCACACCCTGGCTTTGGAAACACTTTGAGCCAGAACGTATGTATACAGTAATGCAGCCTGGAAAGTTTCAGGACACTGGCCGGGGATTTCCTGTTCATTGAATGCTATGTGGATTTATTCTGTATTACCATTCCTGTTTGGAATCATGTCTTCCATTTTATGCAGTTTGTTGCTTTTAAAATTCAGAAACAGTTTGGGCAGGCCTTTACAAAAGCCAGATGAAAATTACATTTGGGGATAGATGGAAAATACAGCCTGACACCAGTTCATGACCTGGATCTGTTTCCTGAAGACTTGCCTGGAGATGGTAGAGGATGGATGACCTTGAGGAACTAGATTGAAACGAAGTTCATTGTGTTATAGAATTGACACCCCATTCTGAGTCTGTAAACAACCCTGTAGCATTTAGTGAATGATAAAGTATTGTCTTCTTTTGGTTCGTTTTCCTTTGGGGTAGACACCGAAACAGGCCGTGAATCATGTCTTATGGCTACAAAGAACTGACTATGTTGTGTCTGTAATACCTAACTGACTGGCTGTGACAGGCAGCGCTCAGTCAGGGTGTCGGGGCATTCTAGGAGCAGAAGCAGCATAACCGGAACCCACAGCAGTGTCCAAGCAGCACATTTGCAAGAAATGGGCACTTGCTCCCTTGCTCTTTCCCCGTCAGAGCTGCTGATGAAGATGGCTGGTAGGTGGGACACCACAGGCAAAACCACATTGTCTTTGAAAATAGCCAAGGTGGAATGTTAGGGTTGGTTGGTGTGAGATGGCGTTTGTGATGGCTGGTAACCTCCTAGGCTGTCCAGGATGTGTATAGTGTTGCTGTCCACAGGTGTGGATTTTTCTGTTTATGCATCCAGTCAGCTCAGCTGTCCATATTTGCTTAACAGAGAGCCCCTGAGTTGCAATTATGCATGTGAAGTCCTGGCACATAGAGATGCTGAGTAAATATTGTCTCGTCTTTGCCCCACATGGTCTGCCCTCATCCTTGGAAGAGAGAGAGATAAGTCTAGGCCCAGGGGATGGCAGAGTGACTGGGACCCAAGGCTGACTAGCGTTGTCAGCAGGAATGTGCATCACAATCTCAGGAGAATGTGTGTGCCTATATGTGTATGAGTGTCAGCACGTGGGAAGGAAACGTAATGGCAGCTGGTTGTGTTTCTTGGTTTAAACTTAATGACCACAAGAACGCGGCCCTCTTTTTCATCTCAGTGCTTTGTCCTGTTCACTTCTTTTTCCTGGCACCGAAAGAGAACCTGAAAACAAATATGTATACTCTCAACTGTTTTAATGGCAAGAAAATTCGTTACTGCTGAAGGGTTTTCATTATAATAGGTTTTTCAGAAGTGCCAGTTAATTTTATTGAAGATTTAAATGACTGGAGTAGAAAGCAAGTTTGTTTTTTCTTATAACCTGACTGGTAGTTTTCAAATAAAGCTACTAGAATCCTTCTATTGTTTCAGATGTGAAAACTGGACCAGGCGATTTTTAGTAAAATAAATACATCCTTTCTGTATTGTCAGAAGGCAAATTGCTCAAATTTCTCAAATATTTATGTGGGAAAGCACTCGGTCTTGTTTTCCATTTGAAAGACATGATTCATTGTCACTGGTGAGAAGCAGGAGTCCAGACTGCACTCCTGCTCCAAGTCTGAGGTGAGTTCGGGCTGAGTCCTTGCAGGGGAGCAGAGCTCAGTCAGCAGGTGAGCCCAGCATGGCCTGGGTGAGGAGTGTGCACCCCCTGTCCCTGGTGAGCCTCTTCTTGCCAGGGGGCTCAGAGGTGCTGCCTGTCTTCCCAGAGCCCCAGGGATGGTCCCCTCTTCCCTCTGGGATGGGTCCCCTCTTCCCACGCAATGATTTTTCACCTCTGTGGGCAGAATTGCTGCAGTCCGTATTTCTTGACCACCTATTCCAGACTTGTGCTTGAGAGATGACCACACAACCACAATTCACAAAAAACATAAGGTAAGCATACATGACGTTAGGAATGAATAGGTTATAAATGAGTTATTTAAAATGCCTTCTGAAAGCTTGAGATATTTGCTTGAAATGAAGTTTCTGGATAATTTCCTGTTTACCACAGAAATTTAGGTCATTTTCTGGAGCGATAAGGGAGGGAAATCAGAAAAGTTAATTTTTAGACTAATTTGCCTTTTTTTTTTTTTTTTTTGAGGGGGTAACAATATTTCCTGAAATAATAACTAGTATAGGAGTTTAAAATAACATCTTTCATCCTCTGGAATGTTCTGGTTACATTTCTGGGATCCGTCCGCTTAGCACCCAGGGCAGACTTTGCCTACAGGCAGGCATCAGCGGGGAGCAGGGCCGTGGTGGGACATTGCAGCTGACTTTGTCACGGTGGGCCCAGTGAGGGGGCAGCCTCTGTGGGCCTGCCGGGCCCCTGTGGGCAGCCTTGCCTGCCCTCCCCGGCCGGCTCGCGTCTCCCAGGCCCCATGTGGTCACAGTCCCTCCCTCCGCACTTTGCATCTCACCGTGCCTTTTGACCCTGCCGCGCTGTCAGCAGGGATCAGCCTGTGAACCCCGAGTAATTTCAGATTCATCAGTGTTACTGGTGATTTTTTTTTTAATGTAAAAAAGAGGATTAACTTTCATTTGTAATTTTTAACATTTACTTAACATCATGTTTTGCTTTCACAAGAAGCTGGGTAGATGAGGTCGGCTCTCCGTTCTTCTGGAATCAGTTTGAAAATATCTGCCTTTAAACATGCTTCCTGTGTCCATGTAAATGGACCGTCCCAGCACCAGCCTTTCTTGCTTGTTGCTAGAACTGTGAGGCTCTCCAATGGGTGACATTTGGAGGAAGGACAGCCCTGTCTCCAATGGGTGACATTTGGAGGAAGGACAGCCCTGTCTCCCGCACGTCACTGTTTAAGTACCAGGGTGAAGTACGCGGTTTGGACAAGGGGAGGTGCTCCTAGCACAGGTGTATGAGTGTCGGAAGCCCTCTTGCTCCTGGGCCCTACCCCCAGCCTGTGGGATTTGAGAGACTGGACAGGGCCCGGACACCGAGGATGGGGTGTGGAGGGCAGCTAGTTCTCGGGGCTAGAGTATGAAGTGAGGTTCCCAGCGAGTTTGCAGAGAGCTCGAGCTGTCCCCCCCTTTGACTGAGGGGCTGCCCTGCCAGCCTTCCACCTGCAGTCTTAGTATCACTTTGACAAGATGTTGACTTGCTGTTTGGAAAACAACACTGTGCTCTTGTCCAGTGTTTACGTTGCTTTAAAAATATTATATAAACATGAGGAGCTTGCCAAGCAGAGTTCACCTTCCTTGTTATTCCTGAGAAAGGCCACCATGGTCTTTGGCAGAGTTGGTAGTTAGGCTGAGAGCCCCAGCCCCACTGTACTTGCGCTGTCCCATATGCAGTATTGGTGGTGATCAGGGAGGCAGGGTGGCACGGCCTCACACCTCTGGGAGCTCAAGATGCTGCCTCACCTCCCTGTGGGCTCACATGGAATCCTCCTGTTCAGACATTTTTAAGTCTAGACATGCGAGGTGTCACTAGATACCAGCTTTGGTCTGACTGTATTGATAGTCAGCGTCAGAGACTGAACGTGGGAAGGTTCATGCACTATAGATCCTGTCCTGAGATTTAATACCCTTGTGCCATGGGTCCTTCCTGGACTGCTAAGTAGCCCCAGAAATGGCCCCTGGCATCCTCTGTCACCCCATCTCCCATCTGTTCATTCTCAGCATGGACTGTGTCACTCCCTGATCCGTCCTCTGCCTTCACCTGTCTGCCCCGTGCTCTCTGCTGTGACGGCACTGGCTCCATTTCAGTCCCAAAGCATGTGGCCCTTCCAGACCCAGGCCTGTGCGAGCTGCTCCTTCTTCTGGAATCTTTCCTTTGGTTCTCCTCCCAGGCCTGTCCTTGCCATGTCTGCTTGAAGTCTTCTTAGCACTGCGGCTGGCCCTGGCCTCTAACTGAAGTGGTCATTACTGCCCCTCTGCTGTGTGGCACTTCCCACCTTGCAGCTGCCTCCCCTGTGATCATGAGCTCAGTGCGGGTAGCTCCCCTGGCTAACTCGGGTTCTCAGATGTCCATCGGAGGCATCCACAGTTTCAGCTTGTCCATTCGCACTTGACCTGGAACAGTGAGGAGGCGATTTGGAACCAGTTGCGGGGAGCCTGGCTGCCGAGGATAGTACAGAAAAATACACATGTCTGAGAATATGCTCATGGCACCACCTCTTCACTTTGCAAGCCATTGATGTTTCCGAGAAATGATACTGCTTATTCATCTCTTCACTCTGAGTTCCAAAAATTAGATTTGTGAGTCGTTTTCTGTCCTTAGCTAAAGCCAGGAGTCCAGCCTCAACCACCCTAAGCAGTCCTTCCAGCCGCTGGTCCACCCCAGTGAGGATATGGTCATCCTGCCAGGGTTACCGAGCCTGGCCTGACGTTTGTGGAAATCTTGTGATTCAGAAGCTCAGCTGGGAGAGGCTGCCTGCCTGTGCATGGGGCAGGATGTAGGAGTCACAGACGGCTAGCCACTTGGTTTCTGCTCTGCTCCAGGCCTTTGGCACAGCAGGGCAGGGCTGACCATCCTTTGTGGGGACCTCATCTATGCATGGAGACCGCAATGTCAATATCAGGACATTTCAGAATAGAACTCATGAGAAATCTTGAAGCAGTGATGACCGTGGCTGTGACATGACTTGATAACCCACAGACCTACTAGACACTCAGCACAAAGCTGGTGCCTCTCTTAGATCCCAGCCACCCACAGGGGGGTTCTTAACTCTCCCTGTTACCACCCCTACCCTCCCACATTAGCATATTTGCTTGGGGACTATCTCTTGCACCTCAACTTGCCCCCACATTAGGGTCTGAAGAGATTGTCTGGAAAGCTGCCAAGTTTCCAAGCCCAATCAGTAGTTCCCTAGGTTTGTGATGTAAGTGAGGTGCTTCTCCTTGGTGGGAGGGGGAGCTAGCTGCCTCACTGCCCTCCCTCTTCTCTCTATCAGCATCGTGTCTGCCCATGATCATCACTGAGGCCTTGCGGAATGTAGAGAAAGTGGGGTCCTTCTCACACATGAATATTGAGTTCTGGGTGTTTCCATTTCAGACAATCCTTGAGAAAGCTGAAGTTTAGGGCATGTAGATGCAAATTCATTCTGTTCCTAGTAACCTTTGAGATCTTCAAATCGCAAATGGTGCATTCCACAGGGTTAAGGGAAGAACGAGTGGCAGGGAAGGAAATTTGACTACAAGGAGAGGAGGTGATCATGGTGTTCTGAGCAGTACATTTCCAGGTTCACTGCTGGAAGGTGGGGGGCGGGAGGGTCACTCAGCAGGGCAGTGGAAGGACTCAGTATGAGGAGAGGAGGGTGTGGGAAGGACTCAGTATGCGGAGAGCTTAGCATGCTCTTGAGCCCTTTGTCCATGCTGAGCTGGCCGGCCTGCTGACTCCTGCTTATATCATGTAAATCATTTGTCTCAGTATGTGCCCAGCTTCCAACTGGCCTCTTCTCAGAGCCATGGAGGCTTGAGTCACAAAGCCCAGGACTGCATTGATTCTCGTCCCAGAGATGGAGCGTTCTGCATGGCTGTTCTACGCTGATGGCCCCGATTCACAGTCGGCAGAATCCAAGGGAGCGCGTTCTGCGAGTGGCCTCCCTCTCTATTCCGTGACGTTGGCACTTGGAGACCACTCCAGTTTGCCGTCCTTCCAGATGCACGGTGACACTGGAAACATACACAAGTCTTTTTAAAAGCTCTTTACCCTCCGGGACTTGTAAAGAGGATCTGGGCTTTGAGGCTAGAGCTTGTTTATGTCGCCTCTTCCAGACCTGCAGGCCTGTGTGTGGGGTCAGGCAGCGTCCTCAGCCGATGCCGGGGGGCCTCCACAGCCACTCATTAGCAGACTTGTGAGAGCTCTGGGCACGCCATCGGGCAGGTGGCAAACATGCTGATGGCACACTGCGCGCTGCATTCTGTGTGCTTTTAACTCAGTTAACCAGGCGGGCTTAGCCTTGAAGAAGTAAGTCTTGAAGGCAGAACATTTACCTGTTACAGCAGGTTCCTTTCATCTTCCTGAGATGGATCAACAGGCACTCAGGCCGCGCCTTTGGGAATGATGTCCTCGTTTCTGCTCTTCATCACATGTCAGATCCCACACTCTTGGGACCACGGGAATTGCCCCGGTCCTCCTGGCCAACACTTTGGAAGTTGGAGGAGTGATTTGCCACCCAGCCCCCACAGATCTTTCTTGTGTATTTGAGCTGAGCACTGGACCCTCTGGAGTGTGAGCTTGTCTGAGACTCCCCTTCTCTCTTTCAGAGGACTACCCCAACGGCACCTGGCTGGGGGATGAGAACAACCCTGAGATGCGGGTGCGCTGTGCCATTATCCCCTCGGACATGCTGCACATCAGCACCAACTGCCGCACAGCCGAGAAGATGGCGCTGACGCTGCTGGACTACCTCTTCCACCGGGAGGTGCAGGCTGTCTCCAACCTCTCAGGCCAGGGCAAGCATGGCAAGAAGCAACTTGACCCCCTCACCATCTACGGGATCCGGTGTACGTGTGGGCTTCCTGTTCTTTGCTCATGTCCCTTAGCCTGCGGTTCAGGAAGGACCTGGCTGGAGGGTGGGCCCTGTGAACTAGTGTTTCAGGGACAAGTAGGGACTTCCACTGTTGGGTTAAAGAGGATGTTGGTGTCAGAACTAGTCACAGGGTAAGGAGAGAAATTTCTGGATCGAGCATTTCTTGCTCCTACCTGGTGCTCTGCGCAAGGGAAAGACACTGGGGAGTGTTGGCCTTTCAGAACCTGAGAATCATTTTGATTGGCTTCCTGAGAAACCACATGGGTAACCAGCTGACATCAGTCCATCAGGTGGATAAAGCACTTGCCAGAATAGAGTGTCTCAGGAGTCAGCAGACTTTTCGTAAGGAGCACACAGTTAGGCCTAGCTCTGAAAGCAGCCATGGACCAAAAGTAGATGAATAGGCATGGCTGTGTTCCAATAAAAATTGACTTCAGAAGCAGGCACGTGGGTCTGCCAGCTGTTTGCCAACCCATGCTTTAAAGCAAGCTTGTCCAACTGCGTACAGCCCAGGATGGCTTTGCATGCAGCCCAACACAAATTTGTGAACTTTCTTATTAAAACATTAGGAAAATTATGCTTGGACTTTTTTTTTTTTAATAGCTCATCACCTGTCGTTAGTGTTAGTGTATTTTCTGTGTGGCCCAAGATAATTCTCCTTCCAGTGTGGCCCAGGGAAGCCAGAAGGTTAAACACACTTGCTTTAAAGCATGATGCTTCATGCATTGGGCACCACTCAGATCTGTGGGCATGGCACAGAATGTGCGCGCAACCTTAGAACACCTGGGTTTGCTTGGTGACAGTGTGACCCACAGTGTGATGTGCTGTTGGGAAGTAAAGATGAACAAGAAGCAATCTCCAGCCACACAGTATGCAGTCAGACGTAAGTAAGTGGCCACAGCCCCTAGAGCGGGTCACAGGGAGTTTGGCCATGCTGCAGTGGTTGTAAGCGGAAGCCCTGACAGGGAGCAGTGCTTGTGGGGAGGCTCTAGAAGCGGCCTGGACTGAGCCCAGGACTGGGTAGGGATGATGGCCTCTAGTGGGGGGCACTGTTCTCCTAGGGTTTCCAGCAGAGCTGCCTCTGCTTTGGAGAGGTGCCTTGGAATATGGATACAGGCTGTGACACACAGGTTGTTAGGCAGAGGCAGGGAGCATGCTCTGCAGCAGTGGTAGGGAAGCTGGGCTTGTACTCAGAGCAGAACCACACAGGGATGGGGACAGGTGGACATGCTGCTCCCAGGGAGTCCTCCTGGCATGGGAGAAGGTGCTGCGCGGAGAGCACGGTCAAGCCCTATTGCCCTGCACCTCTGATGCCTGCTGAGCTATCCCACGTCTGGGAAACATTGTGAGTCGCTGCCTTCTCTGTTAAAATTCAGGTGGGATGTTTAGAGATTAAGAGTGTTTGTTGAACATTTTCCCTTTTGGCCCAGCTTAATTTACATTGTTGATGGTTACTTACAAAAAAACAGAACAAATGAAAAAATGGCTCAAACTACAGAGTACTGAGCTTGAGTAGTGGTGAGTGTAGGCATTGACTACTTTGTCACACCTGCCGTAGTCTGCTGTTCCTGCAGACTCTGAGTGGCACGGACACCTCCAGTCATCTCCAGCTGTTCTTCCCCTGGGTCTCTGTCATCACACGGCCATCTTCTCCCCATGCCTCTCTCTGTTTCTTCTCCTCTCCTTATAAGAACACCCATCATATTGGATTTAGAGCTCACTGTACTTAAGTATGACCTCATCTTAACGTAATTAATCACATCTGCAAAGACCCTGTTTCCAAGGGAGTCGGCATTCTGAGGATGTGGGAAAGACGAATTTGGGGGACATTGGGTCTAGGTTCTTTAGAACGTTGGTAATCAAATGCCATGTCCCACACAGCTTCTTTGGGGGCCCCACCACAGTGTCTTTGGGGATACTGAGGCACCTGTTGGACTAGAAAGTTGGGAGGAAACTGATCAGTGTGGGCTAGGGGTGGGAAGGGGCCTGTGAGATGCACAACAGTGGGGCCCTGGCCCTCAGGTCACCTTGGACAGGCCTGACGACTTGAGGAGTGGGGTCACTCCATTGTGCTTATCTTCGGTCAGGGGATTGCCACTGCTTGGGAAGAAGGAGCTGACCTGGTCCTGAGACTGGAACCCTCGGGACAAGTGTGGTACATGGCGTGGTGGCCCCTTCAGTGCGAGAGAGCACAGGAGCTAGTTTCCCCTCCCTCAGAGGGCTGAAAATTTGTGTTGTTTTTCTAGGCCAGTCACTATCAAGTCAAGATGGTAATTTTAAGAAATAAATTGCTGGCAGTCAGTTTTCTGCCTCTCTTCCTCCTTGAACTTGAGATTACATTAGCAGTGATAGTGTTTTTCATTCCTTATGACTGATAAGTCCCATGCCACCCACCAAGGATGTAAGACTGTGCACTCTGTTCATGTATTTCCTCTGTTACTTTTTCCCACAGTGTGTCTCAGCCCCTCTGGGGGGGTCATTAGTTGAGAGCTGGGAATCTGTTTTGTGATTTGAGCCACCAGTGTCGACCATGGGCGCTCTGGAGAGAGGACAGGCAGTTAACAGTGTCGGACTCTGCGTATCGTTAGGGGGTGGCCAGGCTGCTTGCCAGGAATGCAGACAGGCAGGCTCTCGGGGACCGTCTTTCTGAGGGTGGCTCGGGGGGTTTGCCCATTGAGTAGCTCTCCCACTAAGATGCTGAGAGGGTTAAGTGACTCACTCTCCAGATAAGATAGCCACACAGCTCCCCAGAGACCCTCTGTGCACTGGGGCATTGTTTGGAAACATCCTTAAAGTTTTGCCGTCTCCTGTGCAGGGCAGACAGGGTGAGAGCCTAGCTGAGGGGAGTCATGTGCAGAGGCTACAGCGTGAGATCCTGTATCTCCTCTTCCTGGTCTCCTGTGGGGCTCTTGAGTCTGTTGAGGGACAGAATGAGGTGCTCCTAGGGCTTACGCAGCCACCATTTCTTCTGTACTTGAGTGGGCACTAGGAGGCCTGAATTTTAAAGCCAAGTCCTACTCTTACCTGATAATTCAGCTTGGAACTGAATGAGGGTAATGACATTCTTATTTCACGAGGCTTTCTTATGAGCGTCCAATAGCTTAAGAGATAAAATGCGTCAACAAGTGTAAAATACCGGTTAAATTCTAATAAAGAAGTCTTGTGGAAAAGTCACAGCGGCAGCGTCGGGCAGCACGTGTGATCAGGAGGCTGCACCTCCTGCCCACAGCGCTTCTCCTTGGGGCTGCCCCACTGATGCCCGATGGCGGGCTTTCTGAGGGCAGCGCTGACTCCACTCCTGCCCCATGGGGGTCCAGCCCGCTTCCTTCCCTCAGGGCTCTCTCAGTGGGGGAACACTTGTGATTGATGAGTTCCTTTTTCTTGGCAGTCATCAGGGTGGTATTTGCCATCCAGTTGGAGTCTTGAGTCACTGTTGGAAGGAATTATGTATGTAATATGTCTTAGGAGAATTGAAAAATGGGTAGTGTATTACTACATGAATGTATATTTTTTCTTTAAAGGATATAAGCCAGCAAATTGATTTTTACAAAGGTGAATTTACATGTTAATGTTTTTGCTTGTTTCTTATATTTATATACCCATGTGTGTCTTGTATATGTTTTTTTTGTTGTTGTTACTAACAAGGCTTTAAAATTATATACAATTGCATAATCTGTAGAGACATTTGGAAGATTTTTTGAGTGTGAAGGTATGAGGAGAATAGGAGGATGGTTTGTAGAATGTTTCTCTTTGTGGAAGCATATACCTAATAGGGTTTTTTGATACTGTGTGTGATTGCTGTTTCTTTTCTTGCTTTGGAGACCACAGTTGTATTTGGGCTCCTCTGCAACTATAGGCAGCAGTTGGGTTCTCCTGCATTTATGTAACTGTAGTGCTGATAGTCGTGTTCTCCTCTAACTATAGTCTGTGGTTGGATTCTCCCATAACTATGTAACTATAGTTTTAATGGTTGGGTTCTCCTGTAATTATAGTCAGTGAGTTATACTGTAACTATAGTCAGTGGTTGAGTTCTCCTGTAACTGTACAGCTACAGTTAATAAGTTCTCATGCAGTTACAGCAGTAGTTGGGTTCTCTTGTCACTAAAGTTGGTCACTAACCCAGAACTTTGTGAGGCCACCCGCTGCACCTAAAGATCACTCAGTAAATATTGATTAATGATTCTGTGAGTATTTTAGGGATGACCTGAAAATCAGAAAGCAAAGAGTTTCCACTTTATTTATGTATTTCCTTTTATGCATGAGAATTGCAAAGTGCTGCTGAAACTACCTTAGGTTTTTTATCTTTCTGATCCTATAAAAACTACCCGTCCTTAACCCAATTTTTTTTTTTATCTAGATTACAGAGATTTTGGTTGTCATTATACTTAGAGTCAAAAATATCTTAAGCACATGCTTATAGAAAAGGTCAAGGATTATATTTCTAAGACAAAAGAAACTTTTGATACTTAATATAGCACTTAAGAAAACAAATACTTCCTTTGTTTTATTTGTAGTATTTTGGTCTTGATAGGCGCAGATTTTAGGAATTGAACATCAGGTTAATTCTCAGGGTATGATCCAAACTCAATGCTCTTAGTAGTCAAAGCAGGAAGTTTTTCAGCTTAATCTTTTTATTATTCAATTTTTGAATTTCATCCATTTGTTTTTCCATTAATCAGTGAAGTTTCACCAGTCAGCTAGAGGAGGTCACCCTGCTGAAGAGCATTTCTTATGGTTCTCATGTTCATGACCATTACTTTCTGTTGATTCAGCACGAAGAAGCGGTGGGTGGGGCTGGCAGTGAGGGATCTCCATCTGCCACCCACTCCTTAGTGCCCTCCCTGACCCCCAGTTTCCTCGTTGTTGATAAAGGCGGAGATGTTCTCTGGAAGCCATTAAGTCATGTATTGAGAGTGCTCTGTAAAGTAAGTGGTTCACAAATGTGGGTGCCAGTAAGATGCTCTGCTGAGCGGGTGATAGGCTGTTGGAGCACTGCGCGATGACATGCACCCTCTGTGGCCAGGAACTGAGTGGAGGTAATGCCCACGTATCTGGGTGGCCTCTAGGGATAAAAATCACCTCTGCTCTCAAGGAGTGTCCGTTTTGATCAAGGAAGCACATGGAGAGGCACCGAGAGTTACATAAGTCAGACTCAAATAGCAATGGGAGAATGTCTTAAGATGAATTGTCGTGGGTTAGGGAGGGGAGAAAGGGGAGGGGGTGGGAGAGGGGAAGCTAAATATAAGGTGATGGAAAGAGAAGTCACATTAGGTGGTGAACTTATTATACATCAAGTTGACAATGCACTGTAGAATTGTATGCCTGAAACCTATGTAATCCTTGCTAACAGATGTCACCCCAATAAGTCTAACAATAAAAATGAATTAAAAAAAAAAAAGATGAATTGTCATCACCATTTAGTTAGTAAATGTTGAAGCATCTACTATGGGCCTGGAGATTCTGGATTCTTGGCATACACAGGTGAACAAAATGAAGAGTAAATGCAGGAAATATATAATTGCTCTAAAATTTTCGATACCCAGGATGGGGGTGGAGGTGGGAGGGACGTTGGGGTCCAAAGGACTAGTTAAGGATAGGATTGTTGAGGTCTTATTTGAGCCAAGACCTGAAAGAAGGGAGGGAGACAACTAGGCAGACGTGAAAGAACAGAGGAATATGAGCTGGAGCTTGGAAGAGCAGTTCTGATAAGATTGTCGGGACCTTGATTCCATTCTAACTCCTAGGACGTTAAGTGACTTCTGTGAAGTTAGCATGCAGAGAAGAGTTTGAATGTGCAGTGTGTGGGAAGCTCGTGTGAGCCCTTAGCATCCAGCTTGTTGCCTCATTTCCATCGGGTGTGGGTAGGTCCAGTCAGAGTTATTTGAAAGTTAAATAAATGAAAGTAATTTTTAACATCTAACCGGCATGCCTGTAGGGGAGGCTCTCGGCCCCAATCACATTTTTGTGTTCCGGTTGTTCCCAAACGGAAGGGTCTCAAGGATGGTCTTCAGCTCATGGTACTTTTATTTGGGATGTGTTCTTCCAGGTCACCTCTTTTATAAATTTGGAATCACGGAATCTGACTGGTACCGAATCAAACAGAGCATCGACTCCAAATGCCGGACAGCCTGGCGGCGGAAACAGCGAGGCCAGAGCCTGGCTGTCAAGAGCTTCTCTCGGAGAACGCCGTCCTCGTCCTCGTACAGTGCATCAGGTACACTTCGGAGATCACCCCAGAACAGGTTGCATTGTGGGACTTGGGCAGGGTCAGGGTGGGGGTAGGGACGGTCCTAAGTGAGGCCGCTCGCCTGCAGAATCTATAACTACCACTTGGGATCCAGTGATTGGAACCTTAACTGCAGTGAAAGTCATTTTGGGAACCCCGCTCATGTGACAAGTGGGGAGCCTCAGCCCGACTGACTCAAGGCACCCCGTGGCAGTAGAAGAGGGCATGCCGACCAGGATGCCGCCCGGGTGTCGAGGCAGACGGACGGATTCCCTCAGGACCGCGTCAGGTGCCGTGCTGAGCAGCTCCTTCACTTCCTCCCTCTGCCTGGTTATTTACCATTCACCAGCAGGCTTGTTGTCACAACCATGTGCGTGGTGACTGCAGATGAAGGGTGAGGGGTGCACAGGTCTTTTCTACTGTTTTGAAGGGCCTGAGTTATACTTATCTGCAAGATAAGGGAAGAAATTCCCCTAGCTTTTCCTTTCAGGCATTGTGGGAAAATGTGCACGAGGAATGACAATATGACTTTAATATTGCTTTTTACCTAAGACATCCCAAAATATTTTGACAAAAGCATTTTAAAAGAAATAAATAAATAAAACTCCCACAGTGGCTCCCTTGGCAGCGGCTTGGAACCTGAGCACTGAGTGGGGTTGGAGGCAGGATTCAGGTCAGCAGAGGGGGAAGTTGGCTGGAACTCCTGTCCTAGGAACACTGCAGGGATGGACCAGGTTACCTGGAGCCCTCGCAGGGTTTTGCTCTCTTTGAACCAGACCTCAGGGAGCAGCCCCCTCCAAGTTGTTTTCGTAGTTACCAGATACCTCACCCTAATTTCCCAGCCATTCCTGAAGGCGGGAGGCCGCCCGCTCCTTGGGCCACACAAGTCGTGCCCCAAGCAGTGCTTTGTGAATGGTTCCTGTTGAGAGCCTCTTCGTGAGGAATCCAGGCCTTTCCCTTACAGGTAGGAATTCTGTCTTGATACCTAGAGAGACCGCAGTCATGGGGCATGCGGAAGAAGTGGCTCCTTGAAGAATTAGACTGGCTTTGTGGGCCTAAGCGATTAGGGATAGGGACCTAGGCTCAGGGAGGTAGGTTTCTGTCTGCCTGGGGTTTTGTCCTCTTCACCCTGGGTTCCACATGGCCTAGCACAGGGCTGGACACATGGTTAGCACTTGGTGTGTGTTCTAAACACACAGGAGGAATCGTATATGAGAGATTTCTCTGTGGGAAGGGTTGCTATGCTATGGATGTGGCGTCTCCCTCTCTGGAGGTGCTTCTCCAAGCTGATAATGCATGCAGGCAGGCCCCTTGGAATTGTGTCACGTTCAGATTATGATTTAATACATCTGGGCAGAGTCTGAAACTCTGCATTTCTAACAGGTACCTAACTGGTGCCTCCAGCTGGTTTAGACCACTAGTTAATGGTGAGGTGTTAAGTACCTTAAGTTATGATTGAGTTGTTGGGCTGCCAACCTTTAGACGCTTCTGAGCTTGTAACTGGAGACCCAGGTGTGATCCCTCTCAGATCTGATCTCTGTTAGTGGCTGGTGATTTTTATAATTTATATTTATACTTATTTATTTCATTGTTTGTTTCTTTTCCAATTAATGTTTTTTTTCAGTTGAAAGACAATAATTCAGTTTCACATTTTTCATTTACTTGCTTTGTTTATAAACATGTCAGCGTTTTCTCTAAGATACTGTCGGTTTGCATGATTCTTGAGTGCTGTTGGCTTCTTGTGGTGGTGAACAGCTGCTATGTGAGCATGTCTGCAGCGCGTGTGTCCCGTGGCAGGCTCAGCTGTGGGACCGTGAGCTCAGTGTCTCAGGATGTCTCTATTGAAATAGCCTCTGTCTGAGAAACCCCATCAGCTAGCTGACCTTAGGTGACTTTGGAAGGACAACAGAATCCAGTGGCACCTTTCATGGCCTGAGTGACGAGCCGTCTGCTCAGGTGCGTGCTGCACTTGTGCTCAGGTGCGTGCTGCACTTGTGCCCAGGTGCAGGGCTGTCCCTGTTTTCCTGTGTAGTCAGCTGTCTTCCAGCTCTCAGAAGATGGACACTCTTGTCCATATGAGAGCACTGCTGCCTCGACCTCAGTCTCTGTGCCAAGCACTTGGAGTAGGAGCCAACACAGCTATGGGTGGGTAAGGAGGAGGGTGGCATTCAAGGTGGGGCTTAAAAAAAAAAAAACCACATGAGGGAGATGAGCATGATTACATTCCCTAGGCCTTCAGGTGTTCATTTGTCCAAAGAGGATGAAGAATGAGTTTCCAAGTTATTATATTTATTCTCACGATCCTACTAATTAATTAGCTCTAGCAAGTGCTGTCTTCTAGTGCAGTTTGCAGAGGGCAGAAGCTTCCCGGCCGAGGGCTGCCGCCTCGTGTGTGCCGGAGTCAAGTGAGTCTTAAGAGAAACACAGAATGTATTCTTCTATCAGGCTTCGTAAAGAGTACATTGCTTTGTAAAATCTGGTGATTTAATTGTTCTTCATTTTAATCTACTGTATACTTGGCTAAAATTAGGTAAAGCAAAATAGATGTTTAGTTAAAGGGACTTCTAGAATTTTTGTCTTCTAGAACCCTTTGCCTAGCAAATCTGATATTTAAGGCTAGTCTGGTGACAGAAATTATCCAATAAAATGTAATTAAACCAGAATTCTGTTAATTTGGGATTGGTAGTAATTCTGGTTGGGGATGTCTCATTTACTTTTGAATTATCAGCAGACAAGAAAGGAACTTACAAATAAATGCTATAAATGAAATTCTTAGCCAGGGTTAGTTAGTACTAACTAACCCCAGTGTGAACACAAGCCATGCAACCACCAGTTTCAAGGGATTAAAAAAAAAAATCAACTTATTAAAACATTTGTACTGTATTTTCTTTCCCATCTGGCAACACTGTATAAACTTTTATATGTGTTTGCATTTAAGATGGCTGTGTTTTATTGTTTAAAATACACTTCAGCGTTTTTTCCCACGATTCTCATTGATGAGTTAAAGACCGTAGGTGGGTGTCTATTTAGTGCCCAATATTTTAGAGTTGCTGAGAGCAAGCTCTTGACAACCCTGCTGCGTGCAGATCTGTGTCTGCAGCTGTTTTCCTCTGAATGAGGAAGAGCAGAGTTAGGCGGGGAGGGGAGGAGACCTTTGGGCGTCTGCCCTTGCTGGTCAAGCTCTTCCTGTGAACAGTGTGGTCCAGAGCCTCCTCAGCGCTATGCCTTGGCCTCATGTCAGCATACGCATACTCCTCTCTGGTCACTTGCCATAGATCTTGGTCTGTTCTTTATCACAAACAGGTCACCAATGCAAGTTTTTGCAATGGACTTTGATATTATAGTATAAATTATAAAACATAGATTTAAATTGGTCTTCATGTATAATTATAGGGAGCAGTTGAATAAATGGTAAATTCAATAACTTGAATCTTAAGTTTGGAAACCATTAACATCATACCCACAAGTCACATCTCCTATGGGATTTTGAGGACCCGGGGACTGTCATTCTTTGAATCTATTTCGTTATATAGGCCTTATTAACTAGCAGAGTGGATTTCAAATGTTTGGGGCCCATACCTTCTTAGGGAAACTTGAAAAGGTGTGTTCTTCCCTGCATATTTTTAAGGTGACGGTTAAAAATGTTGACACCTAAAATTTTTCATTATACTTTGAAATAATCTAAAATGATGCTATTTCTGTCATATTGCTATTTATTATGTATAAAAATGCACGCAGAAGACTCTATACATTATGTCAATTTGATGCCCACCATTAAATTGTTAAAAAAGTACACGAAATGTTTTCCTTGGGTAATCAGACATTTTACATCTTTTCTTCTTCTGTCTTCTATCCATATTACTGTTCCACTTCTTTCACAGAATTTCATCCTAAGGTACCAAAGTTTTTATGTTTGAGTTATTATTGATAAATCCATCATCATTCTCTGCAACAAAAATATGTGAAAATTTAAAAAAAAAATTTTGAGCCCTTAATGTTCTTCTAAGTGTTTAAGAAAATTCTTCTGACTGAGATATCATTACAGTTAAAAATTAAAACACAACATCAAATGCATCTCATTTTGGATTAAACATAGAAAGTGAAATTATATTCGAAATATATCTTTGAATAAGTGGGCGGAGCTTTTTTCTGTAGTTAATTTAATTATATAAGGACAAATATTACTTATTGCTATTCTAAAACATTTTAATATTAATTTATTCCTATTTTTCATTTGTCTGTACATTCTGTGGAAATTCTTTTAAATAAGTAGATGAGACTCTTCTGTGTTGTGAATTGTCCATTTTTGAGATTCCTTCTATCTACTGGTGAGAAATCTGTGTTATCTAACGCTTATCACTAATGAGCTCTACAAATGCCGTGCTCTCCATTGGGGCATCTTGACTCAGGTCTTGGAATGAAGACTTTCCTTTCCTCTGCTGTGGGAGTTTGGGGTTAGGGAGAGAAGGCAGCCTGAGGGTGTACACATGTGCTGCTGTCTGTCAGCTCTTGCTGAGCACCGTCTTTTTCCCCACAGAGAGCATGATGAGCACGCCGCCACCCGCCAGTGAGATACCACAGCCCCAGCCGCAGGCCCTGCACTATGCCCTGGCCAATGCCCAGCAGGTCCAGATCCACCAGATCGGAGAGGATGGACAGGTCCAAGTAGTATGTACCCTTCTGCCAGAGTGAACTGGAGGGGAGGGAGCTGCGGGGCTGGGGCGGGTGGGGTGGGACCAGTCTCTCTGGGTTTCTGAATCCCATGGATAACTTGGGATGAGGGGAAAGTACCATGTTGAAGTAGAAGTAGTTAGGGGTGCAAGCGCTTACACTTCATAATTAAGGTGGGTACCAGGTGACTGCTGTGCTGTACCTGGTGGTCACTGTCAGCTCTAAGGGTCCCTGCTGCTGCCTGTTCTCCTGGGAGGCTCATAGATGTTTCACAGATATTTTCATAATTTGGAAACACAGGCACCCTTTTTCAACGGGAGGAGAAAGCAATATCCTTCTGGTGTCTGGAAAAAGCTGGTGGCCTTAGTTACTGTGTAGCATTTCCTTTGGAGTGTGAGTCATGCACTGAGCTTGTGTGGGCCATTAGCCCTGACAGTCTCATCACCCTGCCTGTGGTGGTGCTGGCCCAGGTAGAAGTTCCTCCAGACCCTTCATGGTTCTGGTGACTGAAGTGGGGGGGGGCTGGAACTTCCCTAGGGAACAACACATTTTCAGTGTGCCCGTGAGGTCTGAGTCACACCTGGCATCTTTGTTGTACACCTGAATTTCCAGGGCTTTCTTCTGGAACCCTGATTTTCATCTCACAGTGGCCTCTATTTGATGTTGCACTCAACATCCTGCCTGGAAAGGGGTGGCCTTCTAGAAAGTGCTGATGAGGACTTTTAAATGGGGTTTTTCTTCTTCCAAAGGAGATGGAGCACTTATAAATAGTGAATTCTTTGTTTAATTGATAGTCACAAAGGCAGTTACTCTTATCTCATTAACAAGAAAGGTCTGTGAAAGAATTCCAGAATAGATAACTAGGACACCAGGTTCACATAGACATAGTAAAATGAAAGAAATAGAAAATTCTACAGTAGTTTAAGATCCATTTTCATTGAGATGGAATATTAAATAAGGCCAGGGGTATTCATTTCATTGAGCAAAGTCAAGGTTTAAAAGAATTGTCTGCCTGTATCTACAAATATAAATACATAAATGCATTGTAGTTGGATGCTTTGATTTATTTTTTTGAAACCACATTTATTAGTGTTCACTCCAGCTATTTCATTACTTCTGTTAGGGTTTCTTTGATTAAAAAGAACCGCCTGACCTGTTGAGTGTAGGCGCATGTGTTCGACTCCCCTCTCCCCAGTCCTGCACCTCTGTGTAGCCATCCAGCACTCTCAGATCACTGGGAGACCCTCTCAGACGCCTGGCAGTTCCAGGAAGTTTCTGGTCTCCCTGAACTGATAGTATGACTTTAACGCCATTCTAATATTCTGGAAAATTTTGATTTTCCTTTTCTATATTATGTTCTTTATATTCTGAAATTTGCTTGTTTAGTAGCACTTCAAGGTTTAACAGATTTTTCCTAGGCCCCAATGGTCCTTTAAGGATTACTGCAAAATGTTCTGTATGTGTTACATACTAAATGTTTAATTTCAAGAGGCTATTAAGTAGCCTGTACCGTGCACATAATTGTCTTTTCCTGAATTGTGAGGAGATACCAAGAACAAAAGTTTCAGAAAATGTTTCTTGTTTCCTCTGGTTTCGATTTTCTTCTGATGCTTCTTGTTATCTTCTCTCACTGTGGATCCCACAGGGTCACCTCCACATTGCCCAGGTGCCTCAAGGGGAGCAGGTGCAGATCACGCAAGACAGTGAGGTGAGTCGCCGCCGCCAGCACTGCCCCAGTCCTGCTCTGGAACCGCAGGCTCCCTGCACTCTGGTCTTTGTCAGATGAGGTAGACAACGGGGAGTCCCCAGACCACATGGATGTCCAACATTGATCACCTGACTCATTTCCTTGGGCACAAACTCCAGGTTCTGCCTGTCCCCCTGCCCCTGCTCCACTGTCAGCTTATCTGTGCAGCCCATCTGGCTTCCTCTGTAAATATTTGTATACCGAGCTTTCTGCTCCTGGCTAGAGCTGCCGGCTGAATACCCGTTTTCTCCCTGCCCATTCTGCTTCTTGTCTTCCCATCTGAGATGCAGACCTAGCTCCCAGCACAGCCCTAGCCCTGCTTTCACACGTGGGGAGCTCCCCAGTGTGCTGGAGTGGGAAGAGCATGAGGTGAGGCTCTGTCCCTGTGACTGCGACCTCACATTCTCACCTCCATGAGCCTTGGCTCTTCTTTGCACGGTGGGATCAATGCCCATTTGGTGGGCTGGCTGGAAATCTGGTGAGACAGCATGTGTACATCCTGTGAACTTACAGTGCAGCTTTTTATGGCTCTTCACACACTGCCACTTCTAGGATTGCCTTAGCTGCCTTCAGTTCATGAGATCCAGCCTGCTTATCAGTGGTGTCAGTGCTTTGGCATTCCACTTTTCATTCATTCTAATGATAAGGACAGAACGCGAGGAGTCCTTTCCAGCTATATCAGTACCGTTCCTGGTGCGTATCAGCTGCTGTAGGTGGTCGGTGTGTGAAGGTTGGGTTGACCATCTGAGTTGTTGGAAGGTGAGGCCAGACGGTCTTGTTGCTGATGTTCTGTGAGCCCCTCAGGTGGGACTTTCTCTTTCCAGGCGTTCTGTACAAGGACACAGGTGATTGGTGGCCATCCTTTGCAGGGACGCTGTTGACTATTTCCTATAGTACAGGATGGCATCAGTGTACTTAGCTTCTTCTGACCTTGCCCCATGGAGGCTGAGCAGTGCACACGTCTTCTGCTGAGCAAGCATGGTGTGGAATGGTGTGCCTCTTGCAGCGTGTGCCGGGAGCTGAAGAACATACTTGTTTCTAGGCTGGGAAGATAGTACTAGCTTTGTGCCTGACCTACACTGGGGTATGTTGTTACATGGGTGTAGGATTTCCTCACACACCAACTTCAAAAGCAGGTATAGAACCAGCAGCAATCATGCAAGTCCTAAATCATCAAAAAGCCTTTCAGGAGATTCTCTCGAGGGAGGTGTTTGACTAGTTTAGTGGTGCCTGACAGCTTTTCAGAGCTGCTTTGTGGACATTTCTCCCTGTATTCTAGCAGCAGCCTGGGAAGTAGATATGACATTACTGCCCTTTGACTTCCCAATTCCCAGAACCCCCCAGGCCAGGTGGAGGTGGCAGTAATTTGCTCCCTGACTCACATGTGAGATGCTTGCTGAGCTCCCATTCTCTGCAGGTTGTTACTGTGCTGGCTGTTGCTGCTGTGGTGGGACTGTGAGTTAGAGGCTCCTGAGAGTGTGCGGGAGATGATTGTGCCAGGAGGGCCAGAAATGATGTGCACTCATGGTGCAGAGAGCATGAGACTCGTGGGAGGGGCTCTGGGTGCTTTATGAGGGAATTGCTTTCATGCGGACCCCACAGGCTTATCAGCGGGCCCAGTGAGCAAAGGGGAGAGATGAGCAGAGATTCTGAGGGGAGAGTGAAGATACCTGGCTGAGTGACTTCCTGAGTGTGAAAAAATAAATGCCTGGTCAAATGGGGGATTGATTTATTTCACGGGACCAATTAGTTCACTGATTGGCATTGTGGCCAGACAAGTGAATGGGACAAAGCACGCTGGTGTGGCTAAAGCATTGGCAGGGGACGGAGAGCAGCAGACAGTGACCTTGGAGATGGTCCTGGAAAGCCTGACTATGACAGTGAAGGAGTTGGATGGTGATGGGAGAGGAAAGTGTTGCCTCACCCTCACATGGGTTGTGCGGGAGATGTGAGGGGTGGTGCAGGAGACATCTTGTTGAGGGGCAGGGGCCTTTGCTTTTAAAGGCACAGGCAAGCGGCGGCCACACTGGCAATCGAAAGGCGCCATTTCGGAAGGCACACACAATCAGAATGCTTAATTTGCTGATAGGCATCTGAAAGGAAGGAAAATTGATACAATAGTAAAAGGAAAAAATCAACATACAGTTGCATTTATATTGCTTTTGCCAAAAAATCATTACAGTACTTTTTGAATTTCAATTTTTAAATCAATGTTGCCCTTTTTTTCAGTTCTCACAACTGAATCCCTCTTGTGTTTATAATCCAGTATTTTTGTTTCCATTAGGAATTGACTGCAATGAATTAGAATAAATTGCTGATAATACCAGTGATTACTTTGTAGTAAGTTATAATATGCAGTTGTCTTCTTATCACAATGAAATCTTACCTTGTTCATTTAAAAATTAAGTTATTATTCTTGTCAAAATGAGGATTCTGCAAGGAGACGTTTACCAGAGCCTACCAGAGTTAAAGCAATTACTGCTTTTTAAACAAGTGAAAATGAATTTCCAACTCGTGAGGTCTCAGTAGGCCTGTGGTCTGATTGATTGCATTGTGGCCTGTCAGTTTCCTGGTTGTGATAATGCCCTGTAGTTATGTAAGGTGTCCCCACTGGGGCAAGCTGGTGATGGGTACATAGTATATCTCTCTATACCACTTTTGGTTCTCCTTGTGAGGCTAAAATTGTTTCAAAATAAAAAGAAAAAAAATGACATTTTCATTTGGGCTCAGGGTGGGGAGTGTACAGTATTCTTTTTAGTTTGTTTTGTTTGTTTTTATAACAAAAAAATAGTACCTGTAAACTCAGCTTAAATATTTTGTTTCAGGGTCTCTGTTGCTACAGGGTTGAGTTTTTATAGAATTGATGTTAATGGTTTTGCTGGTTATTCACAAATGGAGAGTTTCTGCTTCTGTCTAATTATGTCTTGAAGTCCTTTTTGTCCTGATCTCTCCTTGTTCCATCCATTTTGCAGGGCAATCTACAGATACACCATGTGGGACAGGATGGGCAGGTAAGTGCTCACCCGCCTTCACTTCATGTCTGCTGGCTGCGGTGGATCGCTGGACGTGGCGTTGTCACAGGGAGGGAGCTGGGAGCAAGAGGGTGGTGCAGTGTTAGCCCTGGGGAAATACTGGCTTTACTCCTGGTGGCCAAGCACATCCTGAAGAACATGGACACGTGGACTGCAGGGCTGTGGGCTACATATGCTGCTTTGTGGGGTTTCAGGTAGCTCTTTGCCTTACAGTTGAAACAGCCTCCTTTGTTTATCACTGTGTTCTGTAAACCGACATGAATGTTGTCGATGACTGTGTTTGTAGAGTAGCTATATTAGAATAAGGTAGGTTTTATTCATAGATATCGCTGTCCATCTCCAGCCAATGCCTGTTTTTCTAATCTCAGACAGAAGGTAACTGAAACAGTCATTGAATATACTCTATATGAATTGTCTTTACAAAGTATAGTGCGCCAACTGTGAGGGTGTCTAGGGGGTGAAAATGCTGGTGAATTTGAGGATTAAAATTTTCATGTCCTTTTGATGAGTTTCTATTAACTTTTGTAACCTCTGAATAATTATGAGAGAGTCTGGATGCTCTTCCTTTTTTATAGCACATAACTTATGAACCATAAACAGAACCCATTTACTGTCTAGATAATACTGCTTGTTAGTCTCAGAACCAAGTGCAGACACACTCCCCTTTGAAATACCTGTGTGCATTCCTGCTGTCATCAGCAAAGGCCTGATGTCTGCCATGAATGGGTTGTGGAGAATGTCTGTTGCTGGGCTGGGAAGGGAAAGGAAAGGATGGTTATGCTCCTTGGATTTTCTGTTAAACCTTCAGAGCACCTCTGGAGAATTGCGACAGACCTTAAAGCAGTTGTTTAAATTGGAGTTTCTTAATTCAAAAGTTTCATCTTAAGCATACACATGAGGTTTTAATCAGAGTTCTGAAGCAGTATTAATATATAAATATAATATAACTGCTTTGGAAGAGCCAAAAAGCCAAAGAAATGCAAAATTTTAAAAACCCACAGTTGTTTCTTTGCACTGTTTTGGTGATAAAGCCTTGTTGGCCAGGCCCAATAGAAGTCAGTTCTCAGCAGCTTTCTTCTGACATTTCTGTCGGTCAGGCAAGAGATATCCCGGCTGGAGTAGGAGAGGACGGGTTACCCTAAGTAATTCATCTCTTTGTTTTTGACAGTTTAGTGGTTTGCATTTATATTGGGAGTGAAATTTTATCCTAGTTAAAATGTCGTTGAACTTTAATTCATGAGAAAAGTCTCTTACCTTTGATTTTCGCATTGTTTCTGTTTCTATGTCTGAGCAGAATTCCAGTGGGGATTTTGAAATATAGTCAGGTTACTGTTGTTCACTGAGTATGATTATAGGCAACACCATTCCCAGTAAATCATGAAGGCAGGGAACCCAGTTTTTGTGGACAGGTACTGCAGGCACATGAACTCCAGCCAGTTTCTATCGAAAGAGCCACCTTCTGGCAACTCCCCAACAAGAATGTGTTCTGCACTCTCCCATTCTTCACACTCACCAAGTGCTGCTGCCTCGCTTAAGTTCACGTTCATGCCTCATCAGCCTGTTCCACGCGAACAGCCATGATTTACCGCTGATTTATGTCTGCTCAAGCGTTTCTTCCTCCAAGTTCCCACTGACTCTCTTAGCAACCTCACCACAAAATAAGTAGACCTTCACTTTCTACGTTACATAAATAATAATTTATTAGTCATCTGATTTGATTTATTTATTTTTTGCCTATAAATTTTTATGCTGCTTTCCCACCTCTACCTAATTCTTATTGTTGGTCACATTCGTGGGACCTCCAGTTAAAGACAGAACTTAAAGGCAATACTAACACTGATGGTGGCTAGAGGAATTTTAGTATTTGGCACCCTTTTCTTCTTAAAACGAAACTGCTTTCTGATTTAAATGAATAGTATGCGTTCATATGAAGCCACCTTTTTCTCTTAAATCTGTTTTAACTAATCCTTTCCTGTTTTCCATTTGTGGAAATTGTTTTTTGTTTTTATCAAAATTTTATCATCTGTCCAGTTTTTGTTTCTATTAAGTTACCCTGCTCATTATAGCTTTGTTTTCTAAATTAACCAAGTACTGTGAAACAGAATCATGTTTTGCAAAATGCAGAACACCCTACTCAACTCGATGTCACTGATAGGGCTGAACACAGCAGTGCTGGAGGCAGGAGTGCCTGTCGTCCCCCTCCCTCACTTGCCCCTGCCGTCCCCCTCCCTCACTTGCCCCTGCCCCCAGCACCTCGTTCTCTGTCTCTTTATCTCCCTGTCCTCTCCTTTCCCTCCTTACCTCTTCTCTTTCTCATGCCCACAAGAGGACAGTCCCTGAGGGTCTAGGGCTCTTTCCCTTTCAGCCACATGCAGCCCCAGAATCTTCCCTTGCCTAATGCTCCGGACAGCTGCTCCCTAGTTTCCAGTCCTGGTGTTAAGTGTTGGTGTTTGATTTATTGAAGACTGACAACACCAGGCTCACTCCAGTTTTATGGGAGCAAAGGTGTTGAATGATTGCCTCAGCTCTGGGAAACAGAAAATCCTTCTGAATTATAGAAGCCCACAAAGAAATTTATTATTACCGCAATTTAAAAATTATGTAAAAATTATATAATGTATGCAAAATTACAAGCATCTTTTTGAGTTCATAGATCCACTGATTATCTCATCAGCTTCATGTTAAATTCTTACTCAGTAGGTATAACTGCCATTTAAGGCTGATTATGCAGCAACACTCAAAATTCTTACAGAGCTGCTAAACATCATGCAGGGACTTATGACCAAGGGTGGTAGTACTTGATGCCAGGGGTTGTCGGGCCCCTTCCCACTTCTGTTTCTGTGTTAGGGTCATGTTTATCACCGATTTTCTCACTTCTCCTTCTAACATGCGTATTGTGTCTTGCTTGAGTTGGCAGAGCACAAGTTCTGTCAAAGCACCTCTCCCTTTGTTAGCAGGCAGGAGGGGAAGGAAATGCATGCTTTGCTGATCACTGTAGCTGGTGGTGGGATTTGTAAGGCCAAGTCTGCGGCAAGCTTCGTTTCTAGGAGGTAGATCTGATGTCTTTGTGTCATGTGAAGTTTATGGTACTACATTTATGTAATCCTGTACCATGGTTCTGATATTGGACCATACTTTTTGAATTATATATTTTCTTCAGATTGAATAGCAAGAGACCCTAGACCCATCCCATGTGGGGATGTGACACCTGGCAGGTCTGCTGTGGGTCGGATGAGGATGTGTGAGTTCCTGGTACATTACAGACATGGCGGTGTAGGGCAGCAGGGTCAAGTGCTTCTCAAATATGGGAAGGAAGGATCTGGAAAGATAAACAGCCTGCAGACAGACCTGTGGAGAACTGGAGGTTTAGTTGGGAGCTACATTCAAGGGGTGGTGGTGAGCAGGTTCAAGGCAGCACTGAGCTATGTGGTGTGTTCACATGTTTCCCGTTCTCTTCCTTCCGTTTGCAGCCATGCACATCTTCTTGTAGTGATAATTCCATGTCCTTCATCTAATCTGCTGCTCTGTGGGGAAGCCAGATGGCCAGATTTGTTAGGGTTGAAATTAAGATGCTGACGCTAATTCTGGTCATGGGCTCTGAAGAAAGATGCATGGGACTAGGGCTGGTCCTTTAGCTGTTCATGTGGGTTCGTTGCTTTGTTCCAGATGGTTCTTGTTGAAAGTCACACTATTAAATGAATTCAAACTGTGCTGATTTCTCTTGTCCCCAACCTGACCATAGATTCTGTTAGAGGGTAGACAATTTTCTATACTACTACATGCGACTGTCTCCTTTCTTACTCAGTATTATAAAATTAATCGTTTGCTGTGTGTCTTCACATTGTCCTTGTGAGGAAGGTTAGGGAGAGAAGGATCCCTGTCCAGGAGGGTCAGCAGCAGCTGCTCCATTCTGGGAGACCCTGCTGGGAGCAGCCTGGGATGTCGAGCCAGCCTCTGTGAGCAACAGAGAGATTTTACTCCATGGGTCCCTGCAGCCATGTTGGACCCAGTGCACCTGAATCTGTCGCTTATTTTCTGTCAGAGACAGTTACAGATGTAGGGCTTCTCCTACCCCCAGTAGGCTCTGTGTTGCAAGGCACTCAAACTAGGGGTGAGTGGTGAGCAGTGTCCCCCTCAGAAGAAGGGTGGCGGGGGAGACCCGCAGAGCCTTCAGGGTGACACCTGCATCCGTACACTCCCATGGTCCTGCCTTCAGAGACCCTTGTTTTGACCACAGAGTTAGGCCCAACTTTTGGGTGTGATGTGGTTTAGAAGAGAGCCAGGTGTCTGGGAGAGTTGTACCTGGGATCTAAGTCTGGCCTCGGTGCTGCCACTCCATCAGTGCATTGTCTTAGGGCAGAGACTTCACCTCTTTCTGCTGGTGTTTCCTTATTGCCGAAGTGGGAGCTGCTTCAGGAAGTGGCGACTTCATCAAGAGCGGAAGGCTGCCCAGTACTCAGCCTGGCATCTGGTGGGCTCTTGATAAATGCTCATTGTCCACACAGCCACCCCTCTGGGAGAGTAGGTGCTTTTGTCCAAACCCTCAGACACTGCCCATGCAGACAGGGCATGATGAGGATGATGAGTAGACTCTGAGAAAGAAGCTTTTACTTTCCACACTTAATAAAGTAAGATCTCTTCTGCTCTTGAGTGATGTTTCTGGACTGCAACCCTCAGAAATTCTTTACGTAGAGTCTAGCAGAGAACATTCCTTTAGTTTTATTGTGTGTGTGTGAGAGAGAGAGACAGAGAGAGACAGAGAAGCGTGTGTGTGTGTGTGTGTGTGTGTGTGTGTGTGACAGAGAGAGACGAGAGAGAAGCATGTATGTGTGTTTGTGTGTGAGAGAGAGAGAGAGAGATTGAGACTGAGATTTTTGGAGACATTATTTAGAAAGCTATATACTTAAAGCATAATTAGAAAATGTTTCATTTCTTGTTAAAATTATGGCCATGAATGAATCTTCAAAGGAATCAGATCATCTCAGTCTCATCACTGTAAAGCAATTTAGATTAGAATTTACCTTTTTAAAATGAAGTAAAATAATTTGTTAGAGAAATGCCAAATTAATATAAACAAACATGTTCCAGTAATCTTAGGGAACTGTTAACAAGTAGAATCTTGAATGGTATGAGGCATTATGTTTGTGTTATTGAAAAGCCCAGATTATAGTTCACAGTGCTGCCAAGGTTTGGACCTGACTGACTTGTAATGTGCGGGGACGCAGGGATGGAAAAAGGCTGAGGACGCTTGTAATTCCTTGGAGAAAACTCCCAGTCGCATTTCTTACCAAACATTCATTAGGTAGAATGAACATCTTGGTCAAGGCAGCCTTTTCATGCGTTTCAGTGAGCTTGTTCCTTTCCCTGAACCAGGAAATTGAGTTTGGCCAAGAATGAATGCAGCAGTCCTCAAAGCATTCACGTTAGTTGGAAGGCCAAGGCACAAAGTTCAGTTCAGGCTAACTTTGGTGACCGTGTGTTCTCAGCCCTGCTTCTTTATTCGTAGAAAATACTTGTAAAATCATAGGGACATTTTAACCGTGGCTAAACATTTTAAATGAATAATACAGGATTGCAATGTAGCTGAGTGTTGAGCATTGATTAAGAATGATGTGGTTACAAATGTTTTGGGAGCAACCCTTAAATTCTGATTAATTGTGCCTTGGGTTCCAGTAACAACACAGTGTCTGTCTTTTTACTGTAACTTCTTCAATCATAGTCTAGACTTACGTCACATAACAGTTTGGAGTTTGCCATCCAGGAGTCTCATTATCTCCAGTGCTGTGCTGGCCTCATGGTTCTGCTCCTTGTGACACCAGCTGTTCTTTAAGGGAATGTGAGGATTCAGGCGAAAAGATGCTATTGAGGAGAGGAACCATTTGCTCCCCATAAAGTACCTTTCCTGTGAGTAAATGTTCCAGGAAGCAGAGGCCCGTGGCGTAGGCTGACATGTGTGCTTCCTGTCTCCTTCAGCCTGGAGAGCAGGAGCCCCAGGCGCTTAGTGGACATAGGTAGTGTTACTTCAAAGTCACAGTCTTCCTGGAAAACCAAGGGTGTCTCTGAAACCCCTTTCAACTTTTAAGATTTGGATTTGAGCCTTAAAAGCGGGTCCTGCTGCCAACAGTCCCCACCGAGTACAGTAGATCAGCTCTCAGACCCGGAGTCCAGGGTGCCTTCACTCACTAGGTGAGCTCCGGGAGGTGCTTGGTTAGCCTGGTGCTCTCACATCTGCACTTTACCTGTGGAGCCTTTTCTGCGGAGGAAGGGAAAATAGGCAGGATCTGCCTCAGAGGAAGGGCTGCGGGGGAGACACGCAGAACTTGGGGTTGCTCACAGTACTGCTCTGCACTCATCCCACCTCACCTGTGGGGCAGGTAAAGCTGGCTCTATACAGCAAAGCCTGTGCATTGTGGAGTCTGGTGAGCTAGAATGTTGTGCACATCTCTGTTCTGTGAGCCCTTGTTAGAGCAGAAAGGGAAGCACCCATGCGTGTGAGTCAGAATTTGGCCCCAGCAAGGTAACTGTCACTCTTCAAATCCCTGTTCTTCCTAAAAGGTACTGGACAGCAAGACTTCAGGGCGTGGGGCCTTGTAGTCAGATGTCCTAAATGGGAACAATGCTAGTGCATTTCAGCCTATCCCATACTTCTGCCTTTTCCCCAGATACCACTAAAACACTCTCACAGCTACATTATGCTCACAGAGGATTCCTGCTTAATTTAAAGCCTTTAGGCACTAATGCTGATTTTGTGGTGCTTCACCAACTTGTTGGTGTGTTTTGTGCATTTTATAGTAGCACACTAAAATGTTGGGTGTGAATATGCTTTCTCTTTACATGACTAGGACTATGTACTGTAATTAATTTTAAAGATAGTAATCTAAATTTGAATGCATTTAGCAGTGTCTCCAGGTGCTGGCAGAAGCAAACTCTGGGCTTAGGGGGCTAACCCGTAGGAAAGTTAGAGGAAGCTGACAGCTGATACCTTCAACCATGGGCACAGGGACCATGGGACAAGCTCAGATGTAATCCTAATCACACTACTTGCTAGCTTCTCAGAAATCATGTGCAGCTCGGTGGCAAGTTTTTTATAACGGTTTTTCTACTTGAATGGTGAATTTTGAGTAAAAATTGCCAAGTCCTTATAGGGAATATTTGAATACTCACAGTTTAGACAGCAAGAGGTACATGCCTTGGTTATGATTAATTTGATGTGGTTGAACACCTCGCAACTCACAATAATTTTTCAGAAGTATCTAATCAGTCAGAGAAACAACTAAGCAATCTGACTCAGTTTAGGAAATGGCATTACAAAGATAGAATTAAACATGGAAGTAGAGAGACTATGCGGAGAGGTTAAACTTGAGTAGTGGAGGAAAGAAGCGGCCAAAACCAAAGGGTGTTTATTCTGAAAATATTTATTCTCAGTGCCGAACTGGCTTCCACAAATTAAATTGTGACACTGCAAATATAAGGTATTAAAGTTTACATCTGTGTGACCAATTGGGGAGATAATGGTTTTAAAACTGTGAGGTGTGCCCTGCTCTACAGCGGGCTTTTTGGAGTCAGCACAGGAGACAGGCCCAGCTTTGGCACCACAGTGGAAGCAAGAGTGCTCTGAGGTCACACGCTCAGCGACATGAAGCTCCCAGCCACATGACTTCATATCAAAACCAGACCTCTCCTGTAACTCATTTAAGTGAGCTGAATCGAAAATGCTTTATTTTTTCCCTCTTACTTCTCAAAGATAATTGTTTTCTTGGGGGGACAGATTGCATAAGGCATAGGAAATGTGTTGTTTTAATTAGAGCATAATGTAATAACTCATCAAATTAAGAGCATTCTTTAGGAGAAAATGGACATGTGGGCTTAGTTTCCAGTCCTTTGCCAGCTGAACATTTTCAGTCACATTAACAAGGATATGAGTCCTTTTCTTTTGGGTTAATTCAGTTATTTCAGGCAAGATCAACTGGTATAAATGCAGTTAAACATAGGCAAGGCACTGGCACTTATTATACTTACTGCCTTTGCGACATCTACTCTTGATGATTGCTTTGAGCATTTTGAGTTTCCAGTGAAACCAAGTAAGTGGTTTGTCTCCATTTAGTCATGTAAGTGGCAGTGATGGTTGAACAAGAAGTTACCTTGTCCATAAAAATTGCAGATATTAATTGACATTGGTATCGCAGTATAGAGGATTCTAGTTCTAAATCTTCCTGAATTAAAAACCAGTCACAAACAAGTCATGTCTCATTTGTGTAAAAGTACAAACAACCAGAAATCCATACATTTTTGTAAGTGTGTGTGTGTGTGTGTTCTATTATTTGGTAATAAGTTGCATACACCAAAAACTTTATTGTACAACTGGTAAGCACAATGACACATCCTATACAACCAGTTTGTTACTCTTCTTTCAATTACCACTTGATTATTAACAAATTACCCCAAAACTTCAGGCTGAAGACAATGACCATTTATCATCTTTCATGACTCTGGGTTTATTGGGCTCAGCAGGTGGTTGTTCTACTCCAAGTGGTGTCTGTGCGATCGTCTGAGGTCACCTGGAGGCCTAGTGGGCTTCCCTGTCTAGGGGCTCACTCCCAGGGTAGAGTGTGCTGGCTCACGGCTGGGAGCTTAGCTAGGCTGTCTGCCTGAGACCCTTGATTCTCTTCTGTGCAGCCTCCCCACGTGGCCTGGGCCCTCACAGCATGGTGGCAGGATACTAAGGGGATGTAACCAACGTTCAGGAGCGGAGGCTGTGGGCCCTGCAAGCCTGCGTGTTTTCTGTGAGAGACGGTATGGGACATCCATGCCAGAATCTTGACTTGGGAAGGGTAAGGGTTGAGGTTGCTGCACGGAGAGACTTGGCATCTCTCAGCATCCATGCTGTGCCTGACGTGGCTTGACTCTGAACTCTTTAAGGCAGGGCCCATGCCATATGCAGGGCCTGTGCGCTACCCGAGCGTACATGAGGCCCACAGGAAGCATGGGCTCGCAGGAGTTCAGTGATTCTAAGGTGAGACACTCCTGTGGTTATGAGGACCGACATATTTCCACATGGACATTTATTGAGTGAATCATGTGTTACAAACCCCAGAAATGACCTTTCATGTTCAGGCTGATGGGTTGGGGGTTAGTCTGTCAATGGCAGTGTCATGACTTCAGACAGTACACCCATGTGGCATAAAATTGACATTGAGAAACTTTATGTGATTGATTAACTGTGTGCTTTGTGAAGCAGCTTGGCTAATGATAAAAGTCAGATGCATTTTTGTAATTATACATTGTTAATTATTGAATGATTAAAACAGTCTTAAATTTTTCTTTTTTGCATTTTTAAAAAGTTTAGATTTTTAAAATACAGACTTATGCAATTTCTAAGATATCTTTTGGATTCAATTCATCTCGTTTCTCTGGGGAGTCTAAGAAAACAAAGGCCTAAACATTTACTCATGTGACTAAGAAATAATATTCCACAAGCAGTCTGTTTTTGGATAATTGGCAGCTGCTGCTGGCTGACCTCAAATTCCTCTTGGAGCAGCATGTCTGCGACTGCTCACTATTACTGGGCTCTTCAACACCCAAGGACAGGAACCGTTCCTGAGAGCGTGCTGGTGCATTCCTTGTTTTTGTTAATACTGCATTGCTAACAAAGATCAAAACACAACCAAGAAGAACAAATCAGGTTCCTTTAACCTCGATGTAATGTATCAAGGTTCCCTATCATATAAAATTACCTTCAAATGTTAAACTATACCTTTCCTTTTGAAGTACTGCAGGGAACTCGTCATGTGCCTGCAGTGACTCAGTTGTCCCTTTCTGGAGCAGGACACGTGTTTTCTCCTATGTCATGACCTCTTTGATAGTACTCTGTAGAGGAAATGAGATAAAGTCAGGAACTAGGTGTGCGTTATTCCCCATTTACACACGAGGACAGTATATAGTAGCTTTTCCAGGACCATAGAAGGAGATGTAGTCAGGAAGGGATCCAGAACCCAACAACTCTCCTGATTGTTGAAGTTCTGAACTGGCTTCAGTTCTCTAGGACATCATCATCACTACTGTTACCACCACCACCATTATCACCACCGTCACCTACACCATCATCATTAATCATCATCTCCACCAAGGAATGGAGTGAGTTGTTTGATTGTTATGAGCTGTGTTCTACTGTGTCTTTTCTACTAATTGCCTTCTCTACCTCTTTCTATTGAGACTGAAATGACAGTGCTTCCTTTGCCCAGCTCCTAGGGATTTTTGGGGTGAATAAGGCAACTAAAGCTATGAAAATGTACAAGAAAGATAACAGACAGTTTCGTGGAAGCTGTCTCCTCCCTTGTTACATTGTGCGTTCAGTGGGCCGTCGGGTATGGGCCGAACTGTGAGGATGCACAGTGCTGCTTCCAGGTACAGACTGCATGCACGGTGTGCAATTTGGATCCAGTAGATGGAGATTTCTTAAGATTTGAATACTCACTTTGTACCAAACTCTGCTGCTGTTAAAGCATTCCAATCTGGCTCAATTATTTCTCTATATTTGAGAGATTTCTAGCCATGTGGGAAATCTTTTAAGACTTGAGCTTTAGCCATGCTGCTTACATCATGAATCGTGAAATGATTTAGTACTGTTTCAACTGGATGGGTATTTTGATATTGGTAGGTTTGTTTTTTTGTTGTTTTTTTTTTACAGTAGTAGCTAGTATCTAAGATGAAAAAGGTTATGATACTTTGTTATTTGTACAGTGCTGTCAACGTAAGCGCATGGTGACAAGTTCACATACTTAACTGTCAGATTTTGGGTATGACGACAGCTCTGATGGCCATCCCAGAAAAAGAGTGCCAAAATTGCTTTGAAGGGTGGACTAGGCGCTGGCATCAGTGCATAGCTGCCCAAGGGGAGCACTTCGAAGGTGACTGTAGTGATGTTCAGCAGCGAGGTATGTACAACTTTTTCTAGGATGAGTTTGAGAAATTAATTGTCCGACCTCATATGTCTATAGGCTAAACGATGTCAGGCCACTTGATAACCGTGGGATTTTGTGTGTTTGGTTAGCCCATCTCTGTAATAACGAATAGACCACACACACGATACATTTATATTAAACAAAGTTAAGCAACACAGTCACAAATCTTCTTGTGTATTTGTGAGATAACTTTACCAATATCCAACTAACGACATTCTTTAAACTTTTAAACCTCTCTTGAGTTCTTTAGCATTTGTGTTTCTCCTTATACTTTGCTTCAAAGTAAATTTTAGCAGTTTTCAGAAAATGTTCCATGAAATGAGGCCTTCTAAACCCAGGTGGGAAAATGGTTGAAAGAGATGGGAAAATACCTAACATTGTATGTGTAGGACTTTTTTGCAGTGGCTAAGAAAAAAGGGTTTGTGGGCTTATGTGTGTATGTAAGGTTTGTGTGTGCAGTGTATATAGGGATTGTGTGTGTGTGTAGTGTACGTATGTAGGGATTGTGTACAGTGGGGGGCGTGTGTGTGTGTGTGTGTGTGTGTGCGCGCGCATGTGTGTATGTGTAGGGTGTGTGTGTGCGTGTGTATGGCCTGCCTGTATCTGTAGCAGTAAAATGTCTCCTCTATTTCTGGGAGGCTTTAGTCCACTTTTAATGGTTTGTCACACTGGGGAGAAGAATGTCAGCCTCCCAGATGGCATACACTGATCACTTCACTTCTAATAAAAATGTTCCCTTCAAGAAAATATGTTCCTGCATTGCATGCCAAAATACAAACAGAAATCTTGGAGAACATGGGCAGCTCAGGGAATTCATCCCTTATGGAAATGCTTTCTATGCCAGAAATGGTGGGAAATATAATTTAAGCCATAGTTCCAAAAAACATCCTACAAAATTCACAGAAACAACTATGGGTCTCCTGCTGCCTGGTCAAGGAGCCTGGCCTGCTAGCATCCCTGGGTTAAGTGAGAGGCTGCGAGTTCGTCACCCTGTCTGAGGCATCCAGCCCAGATGGGACAAGGGGCCCCCCGTATTTCCTGCTGCTGGCTCTAATTCTTCAGGAATCCTTTTGGTCCCCAACAGAGGCTTGTTGTATGAAGTAAAACAGATCCGATGCCAGTGGGCACAGAAGACCTGGGAACTCTCACTGTGCTGTAGCTTCTTGGTCTCTCCTGAGCGGTGAGGAAGGGAGCTTCAGGCTCAGATGAGGATCAGTCAGTAACACCGCATGTTCCTTTAGGCCTGTCGTTTTTGTCCCTATAGTTGCAATAGAAAAGACTTTTTCAGGTCAGGAAAGACGAAGAAAAAGCTGGACAGAGGTTTGACTTGGGCAGGGTATTATATTTTTAGAGAGAAGTTTGATGAAATGATTACTTAAGTAGACATTTTTAATATTTAGGTAGTGGAAATGATGATGTCTTTAAAGGGGCTCATATTAGTAGAGGCTGAAATAGCTTTATAATAAAATCCCGAAGATAGTTCTGATGATTTGGACACATTGCACACTTGTCACTGTGCCCATGGCCACCCTGTGCCCCTTTGGTTGAGTCTCACATGAAAATCTTGTGACTCCAGACAGTGAAGCGAAGGGGTGGCAGGCCTTAAAATTCCAGAATCGTTTTTGATCAATTTCCTCATTTTAAAATATGTGCTTAGAAGGTTAAATTAAGTAGTTTTAATGCTGTTAGATCCAAATTTTATTCATTTCTGTTCCTCACAGTACCTGGAATAGTACCACATTATCAATACCTAATGATTACTTATTGATGAATACATAATAATTACTACAAATTACACTTAGTTAATTGTAAGGTAGATGGGTTAATTGAAGACATTTTGAAACACCCTTCCATTTGTTAAGTCATTTAAAAATGTAGCAGATAGTCATTGATAATTTTAATCCTGAGTAATAACTTGGAAACGTATAGAAGAGTACTTATTTAAAATCTGCAGTTCAGTAACCTGAAAAATTGTGACTTCTGAGTAATTCCATTTTTTTTTTTTTTTTTTTTTTTTGGTGGGATCCAAGCTGTAGAACTTTATAAGTAAGTTTTGGTGATTTCTTTGGGCTTTTCTGAAGCTTTTCTGTCACAGTCTTTTTAATGTATCTGTGTTCCTGCTAGTGGGCTTGCCATGGCATGGGTAGAAACTGCCACCTAATTGGCTGGGCAGCCCAAGCCCATGTCTGGGGCCAGGCCAGTGTACCTCTTGGTTCAAGTGGTCATGCAGAGCATCTAAGGAATGTGTAAAGGAGATGCCATCAGAGCAGCTGCTGTTGGCTGAAAGGAAGCCATATTACTACTATGGCATCAGGAACTTAATTTCTGAACTTCTGGCTTGTGGAGAGTGAAGGTGGTTGGGAGGTGAGCTTTTTGGAAGCAGGAATGGACCTTGGAACTTTGTCATTAAGTCCAGATGTTTCACTTCTCTATAGACAGAGAAATTGGTAATGGAAGATACCCATTACGACATTTCATGACTATTCCGACCAGGCCTTGTGCAAACTCTAGGAGCTCTGACTGGTCTGCATTTATAAAATTGGCAGATTGTTCTTCATGTCCTTAACTGTGGTCATGTTTGGACCCCAGTGGTTACATTCTAGAAGGGAAAAGTATAGACAGTGGAGAAAACGCAAGGGGAGACAGTCAGGGCTGGGAGGGTGTCGTATTTACTGAGTGTGTCCTGGTACTCTTGGTCTCCAGGGTCTCCAGATTTCAGGAGCACATAAGTCTTCATCCCAGGGTACTGAGCAGGGAAGAAGAGTACCAGTCCATCAAAGGAACTGCCCTGGACTTTCCAGTGGCAAGAGGCATGAGCAGTGGGCCTGTGGTGTCCTGAGTTGACAGATAAGACACCAGAGGGCCTGACTAAAATCTCAATGATCCCTTGAACCATTAAATGACAGAAGTACTGCATAAGGAAGAAAATTTCAAGCACAGTGTAATATCCCACTTTTTGCTTACTTCGAGAGTGAACCAGTGAGCGACTATTAAATTCACTTGGTGTTTATGAGGAACCCTTCATGTAAAAACTGTAGATCCAGTCCGATCAGGGTACCTGCTTAAATGGTTGGAGCTGCTGCTTTAACAGTGTGTTGAAATGACTAAAAGAGACTCCTGTGTGTGTTCACTCACTCACTGACCTGTGAGAAACTGAAGGACATGAGAACGCAGATTCCTGTCTTTCTCATCAAGAGCCTATGATTCGTGGGTGTTTTCACACTGACAGGCTTATAAAAGGTGGGCAGACAGGACCAGACAGTGCTGCCTGCATAAGGATTTATGTTTAGCAATTTGGCACAGTCCATAGCAGAACCAGTGCAAATGCTAGCATGATGACTTTTTATTCAGTTCCAGAGCAGAGGTTGATTTGTGATCAAGTTAACATACCAAAGAGTCAGGATGGTCCCCTTATTCTGAGCAGCTGGAAGGTTCCATGTTTCCTCTCTCACAGGTAAATGAAAGTATTTGCAAGTATTTGGTAAAATCCACTGTCATCTTTCCTTACATTTCCTCTAAGGATTTGTCCAAAAATGAAAGGAAATATGTGTGACATGCCACTAGGTTTGGATTAGAATGAAAGTATAATAACTGAGATCATCAGGGGTGTGTGTGTGTGTGTGTGTGTGTGTGTTTGGTGGGGAGTAAGGGGGAGGGAGAGGGGAGAGATTAAGAACGCATTGAACTGGTAGCTGTTCTGTATGTAATATCCATTCAGAATAGACAAACAATCTAGGAATGATTTTCATGTGTACACAAATAGAGTCACTGTTAAACTTCATTGTTTCATGTTGACTCCTAAAGTAAAACAAACAAAAAGCTTGTAAAGTGACCCAGACTAATTTTTAATTCTGCCTCTTCATCTGCCCCTTTGAGCTATTGCATTTGCTTTCAGTAACTATTCTCATTTAATGTTCGTGTATCATCAGATGTATGCATAGCACCCAATGCTGTCCACTTGGTATTAGGGACAGTCCGTGGAAATAAGCCCTGGGCCTATTATTGAAAGTTGGTCTGAGCTCTGAGGATGGCGTTCCAGCTGGTGAAAGATGGAAATCCGTGTATACGGGTGATTTTGAAATGGAAGCCCTTCGATTCGTGACAGTGTGGACCAGCAGCCTTCTGTCCATTAACGGCTTACCTTACCAAGAGTGGCACAGGTGGTGACAGCTGTGAGACGTGAAGCCTCTAGGCCACATGCACAGACATGGGCCATCAGCCCCAGGCCACTGGTGGGTCCATAGCATTCAGTCATAAACATTTGGGTAAATCGGACCTAGTTAATGGAAGGCTTGCTAAAATAGGATGGAAAAGTCTGTCTTCTTAAAAATAGGTCCTCACGATGTGACCAGTGGCAAATATTTTTGAGAGAATTATTTTGCATTTGGGAGGGTGCTCCATTTAAACTTGTGTTGAGTTCCCAGAAGCCCCTCCAGGACTGGAGAATACACTGAGGGCAAATGATTGATGATTGGCAGGTGTTCAGCCAAGAGGCTAGTCTGCCAAAAAGAAACTGAATAAAGACCTTGAGGCTGTTTTCTCTTTTTAACAAAGGCTAAAGTAGAGGGGATTTAGCATAATCCTTCTCGTTGCTTTAAAGGGAAATTATTTTTAAAGTCAAATGAGGCTCTTGAGGTTTCTTAGTTATATGATTGTTGTGTAATCATTCTTTTCACTTTTTTCTAACACATCTCAGCCACACACAAGTGATTGGCTCCAGCTCATGGTGTGACGGGAGCAGCCCAGAAGTTGCCACAACTACGTTCAAAGCCTCTTCTGTTTGGTTGTGTTTTTACTGGCCTGCGACCCTGGGCACATAAGTGAGCCTCTTGAGGCCCTGTTTCTTCCCGGCAGAGTGGAGCTAATACCAAACAGCATGGCACCTGTGCCTCATGCCCAGCGCGCAGCTGAGGTTTCAGGACCCCAGCCAGCCCTGCTGCTTCCACGCAGACTCACTGACCCCAGCAGTCCTGCCCACTGGCCAGGGCTTCGGGGCCTTATCTGCTCACATTCAGGCTGAATGATGATCGACAGAGGCTCTTCTGATGACTGAAGCATCGTATTTGTGACCTGACACTTGCAGCCATCAGCAGCAGCCAGAACATCCCCCAGAGAGGACACACTGTGTGTGCTGGAGCAGGTTGCAGGGATATCCCTGTTACTGGCGTCTCTTTCATGAGCCTGACTCAGTCCTCTCTGGGCTCCCTCACCCACTGGCTACCCTTGTGGATTTGGCCAGCGAGGGGTACAGGAAGGGGAGCTGCAAGCTCCAGGTCTTCATTCCACTGATCTGCCCCTGGGCCCTGGCCTAGCTGCACCCTAATCCTCAGTGCAATTTGAACTTGTAGGTTGAACTTTGTATCTGCAAAACTGTGTTTTCTGAGATGGAATCATCTTCAGGAGGAAGTGTTTCCTCCCTTTTCCTTCCCTCCCTGCCTCCCTCCCTCGTTCTTATTGGGAGTTATTGTTATGGTAATTTCTTGTTTTCAAGGTATGAGTGATAGCCTGAACACAGCCCCATGCTGGGGGTGTGATATAGAAGCACATTGTCAAGTGTTAACTCACTCTTCCCACGCAGCCCGCAGCCCGCATTCTCCTTCCTGCCATTGGCCGAGTGCGAAGAGTTGCTCTTTGGGCGTTTTTTTTGTTTGTTTTTTTTGTTTTGTTTTGTTTTTTTAACTTGGACAAAGTTTAAAGAAATTCTTTATACCTGAAGTTAAACATTTGCATTGTTTCTGACTCCTGGTGTTAGTTATCTGACTTCAGAGTGGGGTGCCTGGAGCAGACTGCACAGTGAGAACAGCAGTTGTCACATTCACATGGGCTTTTTGCATCTGCAGAATGTGTTTGAGAACAGCATGCTGTGCTGTAACAGTGCGTACGACTGCTGGTCCCATCTAGAAGGAGCACAGGGAAGAGGACAGGATGCTGGTCTGGATTCTGCTAAGCTGTTCAAGGCCGGGAACCCTCCAGAGCATGGGGCACACTAAAAAGGCCATTGTCTTTGCCTTTCTTACATTCTCCTCTTTCTGAATTATAGAGGTTAGAAACATAGTCTCTCACTCAGTGTCAAGGGGCCGAGGCAAGTGCTCTGTGAAGTCCCCAAATTCAGAATGCTCCCAGAGAAATGCTGCATGGTGTCGTGAATCTGGGGACTCCCCAGAGGGATTCCTCCTAAGTTGAATTTGAAATGTGTATGAATTAGGTCTTTGCGAACCATTGAAGATAACACAGTGTGTGTATCAGAAAAGAATGTCCCTTCCATTTAAAAGTACTAGAAAATTAAGACCATTGGATTTCAAGCCCAAGGCTGGTCTGTCAGAGATGCCTAGGGGTCTTGAGTGGGGTTTTTCTTTCCCAGTGATCTGTCCTTCCAGCCATTTCCAGATTTGTCCAGAATGCCTCAACTGGTCTCTCACTGAGCTGGGCCCTTTGGGTGATTAAACAGTTCTTGAAACATCCTCTCCTAAGGATGTCTTTGCCACCTCACCAGAAGGAAAATGATGTTCATCTACTGTCACCTCTGTCTGAATTTGAGCGACTATAACAGAATACCACAGACTGGTGGCTTAAACAACAAACATCTGTTCCTCACAGTTCTGGGGCTAGGAGTCCGAGATCAGGATGCCAGGACGCTTGGGTTCTGATGAGGACCCTCCTCCTGTTTATGTCCTCCCGTGGGCCTTCCTTGGAGTGTACATGGAGAGAGAGCCTGTGTCCCCTTTCCTATCAGAAGGGCACTAACACCATCATAGAGGCTTCCCTGCCACCATGGCCTCATCTAGCCCTAATCACCTCCCAAAGACCCTACCTTTAAACTCCATTGGAGAATTGAGGCTTCAACATATGAATTGGGGGTTGCGGCGGGGACAAACATTTGTCCAGAGCATCCTACCTATTCCTAGAAGGAATTGGGATGTTGTGACAGCTCTGCTGTAGGTGCAGAAAGTAAATTTGGGCCTGGAAGTATTTGTGGCTACTTGGTTCCTGTTATCTTGACCAGGCAATAAACTCACTGTGTCTTACCTCAGTGTGGAATTTTCTGAGGTGTTATCCCACATGGACAGGCTCCTGGAGAGTTCTTAGCCCCAGGTGGAATTGGATCACAGCGGCTGTTTGCACGGTGGGTCTTGGTAAGGGGACTGTGTGGTCCTGAGAGCTGCTCTCGCTCAGCACTGATTCAGGCAAGGGACACACCATTAGCAGGTATTATAGAAGGAGGTGTCCCTTCTCTTACAGGTTCTTTAGAAGTTGGTCCAAAAGTGGCCAGTTCTCTCGGTCTTTCCCAGAGAGGCCTGTAGTCTGCTAATCACACTTTTGATCACTCACGTGATATCTGGGTTGACAGGTGAGAATTTGAAGACTGCTATGCTCTGTTTTTAAAAATCACTTTTCTCCAGCCTGATTAGGAAGCAACATCAGTTGACATTCATATCACCCAGTAAAGCACAGACATTTAAAAAGTGGTATTTTACTAATGCGTCCCACTAAATTCAACTCAGTAGGAAAATTGCATAGCCTCTCTTTGGAAGCTCGCTCTTCTGCCCCATCACAACAGTAAGTTTTGCTCTTCCAACCAGTGAGTTTTCTAAGTTAAAAAAAGAAATGGTCATAGACATGAGAACACTGTCACAGGACAGTGAGAGGAAGCATCCCTCAGCACAGTCCTTAGTGTCCTATGAGGGGGTGCCCACTTTGTTCTCATTGTCAGGCTGGATGGTCACTTCCCGTGGTTGGGCATCTCAGGTCACTGCAGTCGTGAAGTGTGATGGCTGGTCATCTGGTGCACCCTCTCCTTTCCCAGTGTCTGAACGGCACTGTAGTAATGTGATGTATTACTTATACACATAATTAAAAGAGACCTTTTATTTTGTTTTTGCTGTCTCAGCCACGCCCCCTTCTAGAAGCTAGAGTCCTGGACCGCCGGGAAAATGTGGAGAGGGCCTTGGATTTGACTCTGGCTGAGTTATTAAACCTCCTCCCACACCCAGCCCCAATCAACTGTTTTAAGACACATGGTTAAGATTTGTTCCCAGGAAGGCTGGCCTATCTGGCACGATGGGGCATGAATACCAAGTATCTCCAGACTTCCCTTTCGGCTTTATTCTAGTTTTGAGGTTTGGTTTTGCTTCCGCCTAGATTATGTTTAAGGTTCATGCTCCAGTGCTGGAATGAGCCACAGAGCATACAGCAGAACCTGCTTTTTTTTACTGCATGCCACATTGCATCTTTGTGTGCACAGAATCTGGACCTTGCTTCCCTGGAGCATCTTCTCATCAGCTCCAGGCTATAAGTCTGGCTCATAGCTGTTAGCCTGTTAGCTCTGCAAGTGTAGCCTTGCTGGCCGTAGGATGCTTTTCTAAAATGTTGCATCAATTGGCTTGGACCCTGAGGGACGTGAGAAATCTCCATGCTGGGTGTTGCTCATTCCCAACCATCTACTAATGGCGACATGGTTTATGAAAGCACTCAAAATGGAGATCTGCTGGTGTTCTGTCCATGAGTTTAATGGCTTAAGAATGATCATTTGTTTTTGGCATTTGCTGTACAAATGTTCAAAAAATATTTCAGGCCGGTAGATCCCCTGGCCAGTTGGTGGTTTGGGTGCCTCCCTGGACAGGAGTCTGTCTCTCAGCTCCTTACTTTTTTTTATCATGAGGAAGATACACCTTGAATTAACATCCAGATTTGAGAAAGTCGGCCTCGTTGATTGATTCCATTACCTTAACAAGTTGGATTCAGACATAAACACAGAACAAGTAAGTGACCATGGCTTTTCCAGGAGGCCTTGGGATAAGTAGTCTGGTCCCTGTTCCTGACCACACAATTCAACTTCTGAAAGCAGATCTTGTAAGTGCATTGAAGGTTTCTTGTTGGTTTGTGGGTTGTTGTTTTTTTTTTGGGGGGGGGGGGTTGTTTGGTTTTTAGCATCTGGATGGATTCTCGGTTGGATTCGGAATTTTATGTTCAAATATCACTGAAAAGTCCTTAGGCTTCTTGCATTTATTTTAGGTTTTGCCACCATCTCAGTTGGGTATTAAACAGAGTTTCAGGATTGACAATATAGAAAGGAAAGCCAGATGTGTGTGCTCCAAAAAATAGTGCTCTTAGATCCAGGATTCCCTTAGCAGGCTGCTTTAAATTTGTGCCCTATGCCATTTTTTCTTCTGTCTGAGAGTAACTGGCTGTGCTTCAGAAACGTACTGGGGAACCCTCTAAATGAAGCTGGGAAAGTAGCTGCCCCTGCATCTCATCCACGAGTGTCTCATGGAAGACAGTGTGCTGCCCTTTGGGGAGCCCACTGTGAGTGCAGCCACAGGCTCTCTGCTGCCAGCAGCCTGGAGGCGCTCCCTGCAATCCAGTTAGATCCTTCTGTGTTCCGGAACCCGTTTGGAAAAGGCACCAAACATGCAATGAGCAGGAAGAATGAAGAAGGAGCAGAAAGCCCATTTTGTGGAGATCAGTGGCATTCGTCCAGGTGAGCTTTGTCTCACAGAAGATGGGGCCATGGCCAGATGGGCAGGAGGCAGGCTTAGGTGCTGGGCCACCCGTCCTTCTGCCAGAGCAAGGATCCATGAGACAGTGGAGTCACAGTCCTGAGTGACCGTGGCGACCCATGTGACAATGGCATGTGACTTTATTTTGCTGCTTCGCATTTAAGATTTGACGTAATGGGGTTTTCCTCGTCACCAATCTAAAATCAGGTCCAAACCAACACATCTGTCTCAGCCCCCTGTGTATTTTCAGAGGCTGCACAGTGCTTTGAGCAGCACAGCTGAGAAGTGGACACGTCACATCTTCTGTGTAATTGATTTTTGTAGCACTCTGCTTTTATTTTACTCATTTCACTGGTATTACCCTCACAGAAGCACCCTGCCTTCAGGGTAATGCGAATTAGAGAGAGGAGGTGCATTTGTGCCCGAACATCCGCTCCCGCCCCAGCTCCCTCCTGGGTGGCCCCTGGCTGCAGAGCCTTCCTTGAGGCCCTGTGGAGTGTCTGCTGCATTCTCCTCTCTCAGCCCATCCGCGCCTCACTTTGTGAGCAGGTCCCCTCCCACTGTGGGCTGGTCACTTACCCCTTCCCTGACCCCAAACTGTGTGTTGGTTTGAAAGGAGGGTCCTGCTGGGTCTTCTTCCATGTCCTTTTGCATGATGTCCGTGCTCACTTAATAATGATTCATTCTTTTACTATGAAATCAGCACAAAGTGAAAAAACAAAAGAAAACATGAACTACCTACCCCCTGAGGCCCATGGTGAGTTTCACTCCCAGCCTGGATCTTCAGCCCACTCCACAGGGTGCCCACCAGTCATTTCTAATTTGCCCTCTGCCCACAAGCACATATAGATCCCTTAACAAACAAATTGGGGCATCTCCAGCCACCTATTTACGTTCTCTTAATAAATACATACCAGTCGCTAAGAAACCAGAGATTTATAACTTGGCCATCTTCCTGCCCATCATGATTTGTTAAACTTCATTTATCAGTTTCTTCAGATGGGCAAGACCCAGTTCTGTGCTGTGTCTGCCTTGCACAGAGGAAATGGGGCCACACGCATCCCTGGAATTCTCAGCTATGTGGTTGTGCCATGGAAAACATGGGAGACTGACTTTCCTCTTCCATGTTTGCTCCCATGGGCTGCACTGTGATAAATCAGCCAACTTCCAGGTCAGGTGCCTGCTGAGAGTGCCCGTACCTCTGCTGGCTTGTGACAAAGTCATCGTTTAGAGAGCCGGCCTTTTGGGCTCTTCACTTCTGTGTCTTCTCTTTTATTAGAATTGTAATCCAGTTTTGAGAAGATACATTCTTTAAAAAAATGTTAATCTCACCCTGGAAGAGTCACTTCCAAATTTTGAGGACTCCCTGAAAAGCACCTAGAGTTGCTTTGTCTGTAGAGCTGTCTCTCGCAGCCCTGGAGTCCAGGCGTAGGAGCTAGGGCAACCCAGCCACACGGGGAATGCTGAGCCTTGTCATGAGCAAGTTTCCTGTGGGCGGGTCTTCTCTGCAGGGCCTGGAGTACCAGGAAGGGGAAGCGTGATAACTAAGTGTCTAGAAGGTCTTTTGCTCCAGTTCTGTGCATCTTAAGTGTTTAACTCATCTGAATCGCTTAGCAAAACCAACCAACATGGAAACATTTAAAAGCCATAGCATTTTGAATGAATTCCCAATGGAGAACATCTTCCTATTTTTATTTTTATGCATCGGCCAGACTGGTAATGTGCATACCTCTGCTATTATAATTCTGCACATTTGGATTCTGAGGTTTCTGACATACTCCGTTAAGATTTAATCAACTGTGTAGATCATTTTAAAAATCACTTTATTAGCAGTGCTGATGCGGGGGTGGGGGGGGTGGGAATCTGTTAGGATACCATAAAATGCCTTCCATTTGTAGGGGCCAATGGCTCATTGCCCAAACCAGAGTACAGGCAGAACCTTCTCGGAAATAAGTTCCATGACTTCATAAGTTTCCTTAAAAAAGAGTTACATGATTTGACCTTAAGTTCACTTATTAAGAGATCTTTTAAATATGTATCAGTTAAAAACTGCGACTACATTATAATACCTAACATTTTAGCTTAGAATTTTAAAACGTTATCTAGACTGTTTTTGTTAAGTCCAGAATCTAGCAAATGCGTGCTGAGTCAGGGCAGCCATAGCACATCACAGCCTGTATCCTCCTTTGCCCTTCTCCACCCACCAAAAGGGCAGATGTCTGTTGTTTTGAACGTTTCTACCACATCTATTACATTTTGTCTTCCTCATTCTGATATTTTCCTAGCTGTTGTGGGGCTGCAATGCCCCATACAACCTCCGACCTGAGCCTCAAACCTCCGTTGAGTGGGACTTTGTGGCCAATGTTACTCTTGCCCCAGGTTTGACAGGGGAATGAACCACACTTGGTTGTGCCTGTTAGACATGAGGTTTGGAGGAATGTGGGGGCCGGCTGCAAGAATGTCACATGGACGTTCCTGCGTGGGATCATAAAAAGTTCACAGATGTGTGTATGTCAGGAATAAGCCTGCTAACTAAGAGATGCAGGTGCAAATGCCATGAGCACTGTGCCAGGCTTCCAAACCCACCTGTCACCCACTCGCAGCTGAGTTGGTCTCAGTCTTAGAGTTGAAATACTGTCTTGGGGGACATGAGGCCAGCAACTGACCAACATCTGGTCAGTGTTTCTGCAATGGTTCCTATGCTATGCTAGGGGTTTTAAGTCTCTTGATTCCCAAGAATGTAGCTACCCATTCAATAGCACAAAGAATTGACAATTTGCAGGACTGTTCTAAAGATGGGGAATGAGGATAAATAGCGTAGAATCCTTGAACCGAAGTGGTTGTCATTAACTTCAGACTGTCGGACCAGGGTGAAGCAGCTGTCTGTGGAGAGAAGATAAGGAACTGACAGCCCCGCTGTGTCGTGGAGATGTTGCACAGTCCTGCAGAGACCGTGCCAGGTCAAAGCGCCATGTTTTTATCCAGCGTTGAGAGTTGACAGTAGAACAGTGGAATCCTTGTATGCGTTCCTGGGCCAGCAAAATGAGGTCACATACTAGATTTTTTGCTGGGTCAGGAGGTCAGGCCCACAGCCAATCTGAAAAGAAGCACAGGGACGAAAGATGACCTGACCCCTATCGGACAACCAATGGCAGGTGTCCCCTCCACCCTGCCCTGGCCTCTCCAGACCTCCTGGCCCATCTGTATAAACTGTGTTCTTTCTAATCAATTAAACATTCTGGTCATGGAATGCCAGACGGAAGTAAGTGGAGGCTTCAGCCCTCTTGCTGTCCTCCTGGAGCCTTAGAAGCTTTGCCCGTCTCTGAGCCCCTCTCTCTTCCCTGTGACCTGCCCCCCTGCCCCATGGTCTCCTCCTGTGCTGTCTCTGGGCCTTCTCGTTCCCTCTGCCTGAGACACTCTTCCTTCCCATCCATCTCCTTCTGAGCCAGACCACCTGCTGCCTTCCCACAGAACTTTCCTGAGTCTCTGCAGGTGAGAAAACTGGATATTTTCTCATTCTGAGAATGCAGTCAGTCTGCTTTGCTTCATAGTCTGTGTATGGCCTGTTATAGAACGTAGTCACTTGGGGTCCCATTCCTACTCCTGCAGGGTCTTGCACACAGTAGGTCCTCAGTAGATATCTGAGTTTGTTTTTCTGGAGAGAAGTTCATGTGGAAGGCTGCCATCCAGGGAGGATTTAGGGGGATTATACAGGGAGCAACAGGCCCTGGGCAGGAGCTGGACCAGCTGGGGCTTGAGGGGTCAGCCGACACCTAACTGGAGCAGCCCAGTGGCCTCCCAGAGCGGGCCAGGCAGTAGATACTAGAGAGCATTCAGTACAGGCCAGTCACTTGCTGGCATTTGATCTTAAGAGATAGTTAAGCTCATTTAAGATGATTTGGATGCTAAACGAAAATTCAGAGAAAAAGCAAATGTCCACTCCATTAGATGAGGCTTAGCAGTAAGTTATGTTCACGTCCATCACACTCACTGTAATCTTGCAGTGGCTCGTCATAACAATTACTGTGCTCTTCAGTAGTGCTTGTCATCTGTTTGTGCGTGACCTTTCAGTGGTGAGGTAGGGTGTGCAAAGCGCACGAGTAAACGTTTCCGTCCCGTCATTGGCTGGCTTTGATGTTAAGAGTGATGTTTGGACTCAAAAGACCCTTCTACTGACTTTGCCTTTCCATGGCCCCTTCTGGGAATCTGGATTTGTCGTGTCACAGAGAATCCGGGAGTGCAAAGGTTCTTTTACATGTGTCAGCTGGCTCAGCCCTGTGAAGAGGGCCAAGGAAGGAGCATGTCATGTCAGGGTCGTGGAGAGGCCCACAGGCAGGCAGGCAGGAGTGCGGCGTGCTGGCGTCTGGCCTGGAGGCCCCTGCAGTGGGACAGAGCCGGCTGTCAGCGCGGGCCTGGCTTGTGTGGCCTCCCCGCTTCCCACCTGGCCTGTGTCCTCTGCGCGCGTGCGTACACACACTCACACACACACACACACACACACACACACACACACAGACACAGGCGACGTGTTTATAGGAAAGTCGTCCCTCACGTGCCCTGTTACCTCCGGCTTACCAAGGTCTCTTCTGAACTCTTAACTGCTCTCACCCCTTTACCGTTTGCTTCTGAAGACTTTTCATTTGAGTCTCCAAAGCATTCCTCTAGAATTTCCTAGCTCAGGAGCAGCCCCGCCGTAGACCCCAGGAGGGCCTGGGTGAAAATACCCGCCGACACATTTCCGGGTTCCTTTGTACTCCACCACCAGTTAGTTCCCTGACGGACCCGTCGAGCTACCAGCTCGTTTCTCACCTGTTTCTCATTATTCTTTCCTCATCAACGTCAGCTTCATTTTTGTTTGTTTAAGAAATGTTTATTGAATGTCAAGTACAGTGCTAGATGCTGGGATTTGGCGGTGAACAAAACAGATGCTGCCACCCCCGCTACCCAGGCTATCCTGGAGCCCCTATTCCGGTGATGGGCAGGGCACGGAAGTGTGGGGGGCGGGGGGCAGTGAGCAAATACTGAGCAAGATGCACTGTACACCCGGAGGCAGCCAGGACTCCAGAGGGGGCGGTGGTGGGCTGGGTGGGAATCACAGGGACTTCTCTGCTGGCTTTGCTTTCTCAGTGGAAGGGAAGGGCATCAGCAACAAAGAGGGAGGTGGGGGTAGGAAGAGCAGAGGGGAGGAAGGCAGGGGCCAACCAGACTGGACACAGGGCAGCGGAGAGTGGCACGTAGGCATGCAGTGGTGCCTGCCGGCTTAGCTGGGGTGTGTGCAGGCATGTCACCCACTCCCCGCTGCCCTGTGAGTCACTTGCAGCCTTCCCTGATGTAGAGCCCAACCTCACCGTCAGTGACCCACACAACTGATCCTGGGGGTGCCCTCCTAATGACGTGTGGCAAAACCTTGCGGCATTGTGTGGATTGTGACAGTTGGAGCAGACCCATCAGTTCAGCATGTTCTGGTTGGGGAAACTTGACATTTGATGTGTGATTTTTGAATGGGCATTGACAGTTTTGCTCTTCATGCCAAAAAAATAAAATCACCTCCCCTCCGTGCTGATGAACAGAGGCTCCTAAAACAGCGTCCATGACTAAATACAGCTTCATGTCCCCTTTCTGCAGGTCACAGCTGGGTTAGAGTTCTTTGACTTTCTGTCTGTGCTGGGAGGTTGTGGAGCAGAGGGTATGTCGAGACGTTTGCTGGGGGGCCTAGGGAGCCCTTCTGGGCCTTGTCACCCTTTCCTTAAAGACAGTGGTGCTCCCTCAAGCCACAAGGAGAGTGACGCCCAGCAGAGGCCCTCCCGGCCCCGCGGAGGGAAATCGGGGACCTTTGGCTTTGAGCACTGGGTCTGCTGCAGGGATGCCCACAGGCTGAGCTGGCCCCCTCACTTCTGAGGCTGTGCCAGCTGCTGCCAAGGCTGCTTGGTCCCACGGGCCATGTGAGGGATGGCTGCCTCCCTGGTGATGGGGAAGCAAACCTATGGAATTGGACAGGTCAGTGTCCTATTGTCTGGTCGTGAAAGATCTGATGGAGAATAAGTACTGGGGAAGGAAAATGTGAATAGATGAGACTTCAGTTTTCTCTACTTTCTTAAAATCTTTCAAAAACTCCTTAGTACAACTGGTTAATAATGGAAAAGAATACATAGTGTTTTAATAAAGAACCGTTATTGTCAGATCCGCCCTTGGGGAGCCCAGAAGCCAGTTCCTGTGCTCAGGAGTAGTTGAAGAATTGGTGAGCACAGTTAGTTGTATGCATGTCCGGTGGCTGCTGTGACAAATGGCCACACACCTAGCGAATCAAACAACCCGTGTTAATATTCTCTCAGCCTGGAGGTCAGAAGTCTGAAAGTCTGACACGTGTCTCCCAGAGCTAAAGTCCAGGTGTCACAGGGCTGGTTCCTTCTGGAGATTCCAGGGGAGCATTGTTTCCCTGGAAAAACCATCGAAGCCTTTTCTGACTTCTAGAGGCACCACACTCCTTGGTGCGTAGCCCCTTCCTCTGTCTTCAAAGCCGGCAGTGGCCAGTCGACTCTTTTTCTCTGCAGCTGGGGAAAAGTCTCTGCTTTAAAGATACCTGTGTGACATTGGGCCCACTTGATACTCCAAGACACTCTCCCCATCTTGAGATGATCAACTCAGTCCCATCTGCGAAGTGCCTCTGCCCGTGCGTGTCAGGGCACACACCCACAGGGTCTGGGGATGAGGCCATGTACATCTTCTTCCATCTTTTATTCTAAAAATTTAATTTACCTGTTCTTCCCCTCCCCACCCCCACACTGGTGGGTTCCTTGTTAAAGAAATAGAATTCTTGCATCAAAAACTAGAGTGGTATTTTAAAACCATGGACTGTGCTTCCCTACTGATTCCAAGCCCACCTTTCCTGGAGTGGGCAGTCCCTCCTCTCTCCACGTATCTGTTCCCCTTCCTCAGCTCTGACGCTGTTGCAGGAGGCAGTGGGCTGGCTGGGAAGTGTGGTCACTGGTGCCCCACTGCGAGTGTCCTGAAAGCGACTCTGGAGGGCGGTGCCATGGGCATGTAGCCCATGTGAGTAAAAATCCTCACAGCCCATGGCAACGCACTCTTGTGAATGCCAAGCCTCAGAGGCCCCTGCCTACCCCCACTTCTCCATCCTGGCCATCAAGGCGCCAGCCCACCTTCCAGCTGCTGGAGCACCAGGTGGGCTGGGTGGGAAATGGGCCTGGATGTGGGGGTGCTCCCGAGTGGCGGGGTCACCCAGAGCCCACCCCCAGGGGCCCCATCCCGCCTCTCCCTCCAGGCACAGTTCAGGGCAGTGTCCCTGGTTGTGACAAGGGCCCATGCATGTACTGGTGATTCGTCTCTGGAACGTGGTGTCACCTGCTAGGAGTTCTCTCCAGCCTCCTTCACCACTGTCCCCTCTTTGCTGACCATGGCTCCTCACCCAGAGGCTTCTCTCCTCCATTGGAGCACTGTTGGGTTTTCTAATGCCCATGCGTATTTCTGCTGTTTCTTAAACTCTGTCATCATCGGTTCTTGAAGGGCTTCTTCATCTCCTCAACTCCCAAATGGTCTCAGGGCTCCCAGAAGAGCTGCTGAATGTGTCTTGCCTGTGGGTCAAGGACGGGCCTCCATCTCCCGTCCCTCTCCTGGCTGCCCACCAGGTCTCCCCTTCCTGTGAAACCTGGAACAACAGTGAATCCTGGGAGGTCTCCAAGTGCTGTACCTCCTGCTGCTGTCCTGCGGTCTCTCCGTCCCGGGGTTCTCAGGCATGTCCTCGGCCACATCCCCGTACTCACTCTGTGGGAACACGAGCTGATTTAAAAAAGCCGTGTTTTTGTGTCCAGTATGTGGATGTTTGAGGGAGGTCACTTGCAGATGTAGTGGAACAACCTGATCACACATACATACATTCACACATGCTCACACCACACACAACTCCCCAGTCAGACGTTACTCCTGAGTGATTCACGAGACAGACCCCACAGTGAGGATGTGGTCCAGGACCATCCTACTTGGTTCATACAGTCGTGATGGAGTCCGTGCGCGTGGGTCTCGCCTCTCCCCTCACACCTGTGACAGTGCTGACCGGGGTCTGCTTTGTCTCTCCAGGTGCTGCAGGGAGCCCAACTGATAGCTGTGGCCTCATCGGACCCTGCTGCCACAGGGGTGGATGGGTCGCCTCTCCAGGGCAGCGACATCCAGGTCCAGTACGTCCAGCTGGCGCCAGTGACAGACCACACCACTGCAGCTCAGGTAGGTCCTGCCCTTTGTCAAAGCAGAATGCCCTGTCTGTGGATGCCCTGGGGCTTCTGCAGGTGTGAATGCCAGCCCCGGCTCAGGTATGTCTTCTTCTGACGTTCTCCTGGAAAGTACCTAACTACCGAATGGAAGATTCAAAATTTGGACCTAGGCACTCATTTGGAATGACACCTTTTTCAGTGCCTGCAAAGGCCTAGGTGAGAAGTTAGACCCGGGCCCAGGTGCTGGTCTTAAGCTGATTCACGAGATACTCTGTTTTGTGCAGATGTTTGCCCATAAATTCAGAGGCAAAAATTAAGTTCTGCTCAATCCTCCTCCGCATGTGAGGAGCCCCCATTGACCTGAGACCTTGCTGCTCATGGGCGTGGGGCAGCACCCAGCCCTGGGGCCCAACCCTTGGCCTCGACCCTTCTCCTGGGGGCAGATCTGTGGGTACCTGCCTCTGAGCACTGCTGCTTTGTGGGGGAAATGCAGGATGGCCCAGGAGAGCTGTGGTGCTTGCACTGGGTCCTGTGGGTGCTGTTTGGCCGGGCGTCCAGCTCCCTGCTAGCATGGCAACCTGGCAGCCTCGTTGGGAATGGCACATTCGCTTTGTGTGCTCCCTGCTTATCCAGCATGTCTGATTGCCCGTGAGCGCTGATGAGCTTGCCGCGGAAGCTTTCTCGTCGTCCGGTTTTTCTGGATCTCTTCCTGTGCCGCCCCCTCCCTGTTCGTTCCTGGGAACACTTGGGAACACCAGCCCTCGGACTCCGTTGGGACACTTTCTGAAATGTCAAATGAGAAGGTCACTTCTTTAGGTATTTGAAGCATTCATGGAGCTCCCCCACGATGAGTTGCACTTGGTGGACCGGACATGGTGACCTCTCTCTTCAGAGTCCCCATGGATCTGGAGGCAGCAGGCCTGGGCGAACTAGGCCTGGGCCCGCTGTGCTAGCAGGCAGAGCTAGCAGGAGCCTGACAGCCTGAGCCCCTTTAGAGGACAGTATGAGTGGGTCCCATCTGGCTAGTTCATTGTGTTACGACAACCGGTTATGAAGTTAGGGAAGCTTTCTGTTTTTGTGAGCGTAACCGTAGGATTACGACTAGGAGGGCGGGAGGTCCCTTGGAACACAACGCAAGGCTGCTGGTGCTGCACGTGACGCATACTCATAAGCTCATTGCCTGCCTTCTCAGACCTCGTAGGCTGTACGTTTAAATCACTAACGTTAACTGCTGCGATCTAGTGCCACTCTGGTGCAGGGGCTTCTCTGTTCTTTGACGTGGGAGGGCAGGGGATGGCCCAGGCCTGGAAACGGCCTCAGAGCCCTGCACACAGGACCCTGTTGGTGTTCTGTTCCAACTGGTGCGCTATTGGCTCCTACCCTACCCTCTGGCACGTTCTGCTGTCCTCTTTGGGCCTGCTCCTCTCTTCTCTGTGGCCAGGCACTAATGAGCCTTGTGTATCTTAATGCCATTAGGCTTTGACACTTAGCATTAAGGCCCCAAATTTTCAGGCTGTCCCCATCTCCTCTTGCCCTCTGCTCTGCGCTGTGCTGGGTGTCATGTGTTCTGCAAGGCCTTTGGAGAAAAGGACATTCTCATTCGGTTCACTTGCAACCCCATCAGGTGGGTTGCTGAGGAATGGTGCTCAGCAAAGCCAAGTAGGTTGCCCAGGGTGACCCTGGTGACCAAGTGGCTGACTGAGGAACCCAGCAGTCCTGTGGGGACTTACATTCTTACTCTCCTGATTCATGATGAGACCCCAGTTGGCCCAGAGTCTGTGAAGGTGTGTCCTGGAGGAGATGGGCTCCCCCTTCCCCACCCCCACACACACCAGACCCCTCCAGCCGCTCCCATGGTCCGGGCACTTCCGACTCTGAGCAGCATGGGGCTTTCACACAGCTGTGACCACGGACGCTCCCTCGCTCAGGAGAGTGACTGGGAAGAGAGCGTGCGTGGGTGCGTGTGGTACGTGGGTGTGTTCTTCCCGAGCAGCTGTTTGATGTGGTTTGAGAGTGAACTTGTCCTGGAAGAAACCTCCCATTCAGGCCCCGCCTCGTGCCACACTGTGTGACGCGTCTGATGCCCACATCGTCACAAATGGGGTCGTTCTGTGAAGGCAGCTCACTCTCTGCTGCTGGGCAGGTGCAGAAGGGTCACACGACGTGTGTTCTGCAGGTCTGGGGGGCTACAGAGTGGGTCATCTTACTGGATTCTAACTGTGGTCATGCTGTAGATTTCAGAATTGAAAAAAGCTGTGTCCATTTTAGCCCTTCGCCACCTTGGCTTCCTGTCAGTGTTCTTTGTCTCATTTTACACCTGACAGGTCTTGAGATCCTTTTAATTAGGACAGATAGCAGCGGAGCAGAGAATGAGATGTACAGAGAATGAGATGCGTGCTTACTGCCCCAGCCTGGAGCTGCCTTCCTCCCTCCTTCCCTCCCTCCACCCGCCTGCAGCTGCCAGCATGCTCTAATCCACTTTCTGTTGTCCAGAAGCTCGTGGGGAATCCCTCACTCCTGTCTGCGTCACAGGTTTGTCCCTTTCTCGTACCTGCCCAGCCACTCTCGTGGGCTCTGCAGACAGTGCGGATGATGCCTGTGCCAAGTCCATCCTCTGACACTGGAAGGCCTCTGCTTTAAGGAAATACTATGTTGAATGTCATTGGATGTTTGTATGATACTTCAGGAGCGCAGCCTTGAACTGTAGTAGGGGTTGTAGCGCCAGCCCCCACGTCCAGGAACGCCGCCTTCCATCTTGGTGGCTTTCTTCGCTTCTTCCTTTGTGATCACCGTGCTGGGTCTCTCCAGCTAAATTTCCAGCTAGGGAAACCAGGAAGCCCACCTCGGAGGGTCTAGTGTTTGTGACATTGCCTTTAACAAACAGACAGCTTAGGGGATCCTGAAAAAAAACACCAAATCTCCAGTTAGGGGCCAATTCTGAATGTTGGAGATGGATGATTGTTGACTTATTCCACGATTGTGTTTGTCCTTTATCTTAACTTAAAACTGTGAGTATGCATGTAAAATCCTTACTATCTGTAACTCATTAATTAGAATGTGTGTCTTTAAGGGGAGAACGGTAGCTGCCCCTAAAATGCTGTTTTGGAATATTGGAATCGTTTTTTATAAGAAAAGGCAAAATGGTAACTGAAGTTCTAGGCAAATATATTAGGTTAAGAACATGTTAACCACTTCAAGAGTGTTCCCCAAGGTGAGCAGGGGGTGGGAATGGGAAATCAGCGCCACAGGCTTCGGGGAGCCCTGCAGCACCTGTGGGAAGGTTGGCGGGGCCCTGGGCAAGCAGAAGGCCCCGTGAGGAGGGACCGCGGCCTGGATTCATCAGAGCTGCTATGTGAGTAGCTCAGGTTCTGGGAGAGTCATCGCTCAAGGCCAGGGATCCAGCCGCTTCCAGCTCTGCTGTGTCTATTGGCTCTGGGCGTGGAAACCTTTGTTTTGTGACCGGTGAGTGGCGGGTACTTTTATAGAAAAGCCCTCCTCTGTCCCCTCTTGCAGACGGCTGACACCCTGCAACCCACCCTGCAGTCCGAAATGCAGCTTGAGCACGGAGCCATTCAGATCCAGTGACGCAGGACAGGCTGCCTGACTGCGACAGGACCCGAGATGGAGCCATCACCGCGCTGAGCGCGGGCTCCAGCCATCCACCCAGTTCTACACGCGCCCTGGCCCCACGGCTTTGCACAGAGGTGACTGCACGCATTCTCTGGAAGTGCATCCGAAAGCCTCGTCCACAGGAGAAAGTGTCCCAATAAATAAACAGATGATAACAGCAGCCGCCGCCTCTGCCAGAAGACCCCTTTCGTTTGAGTCACACTGTTGGTGTCTAGAGAAGGAGTGGGGAAGCACAGTGTGGAATGCGTTAAATACACGCAGAAAATCAAGAACTACAATATTTTTCTCTGTTTAAACAGCTTTTTTTAATTTGCTATGGTGTTTATAACAAAAAAGAAAACTGAAAAAAATGGAGTCGCAGAAGCCTTTTGCCGTGTGCTCTGTTCAATGTAATGAAAATAGGTATTTGCAAAGACAACTAATGATTTTGATGGAAATATTGCTTACCTACTTTTCTAGGGGGAAGTGCTCTCACCACTGTAATTAGCATTTCTAATGAAATAAAAATGTATTTATGACCACAGCAGCGTTAATGCTATTTCCTCTTAAGAGATAGCTTTTACTGAAGCCACCTTACTCCTGGTAGATGCTCAGGCGTCACCCAGCGTGCCCTTTCAGCTGTGCTGACAGTCCTTGGAGTGTCCTTGCAAAGGAAGGGGTGTGGCTGTTTCTTTCAGTCCCGTGCAATAGGCCTGGAGTGTCAGCTCTCCCAGATGCAGGACACTGCCCGATGGAGTGGACCCTCTCAGACATGGGCTCCCCCAAGACAGTGTGAGCTTGCTTCAGTGTTGTAGGCACTTTCACCAGTAACCCGTGCAGTCAAATGACACAGGCCTTTTCCAGCTCCAGAGAGTTACGGCTTCAGGGCTCCTCAGAGAAAGTCGTGTCCAAAGGAGCCTGCCGCATCGTCCAAAGCTAAAAAGGAAAGGCAGAGAAAACAGTTTGAAACACAAGCACAGAGGTGGTTTGCGTCACACGTGACCAGTGTGTGGGGCCTGCTGCTATCACACCATTTTGGCATTCCATTAGTAGGGCTTGTGAAATTCCCACAACAAAATCATGTTCAGTGGCGTAGGCTATGACTGTTCAGTCCTTTTTCTGGGAAGCATTCAAAGTTGCCATTCCAAATAGCCATGCCTCTTGCCCTCACCTGGGGGTTCCTGGGCTCGGTAGTTTACACCAGGGCATGTTGAAGGGTGAACGTAAGGTGCGGGGAGCAGCTGCCTACAGTGAGATGGCATGTCCACATTCCATGCCTGCGTCCATCCTCCCAGGACGGACCCCGTGAGATGAGGACTCAGGGCCTCCTTGGACAATCACCTGAGAAAGGTTGTTCTCTAGGAGATGGAAATGGGAAAAAGGACCAGTTGTGAGGCTGGAAGGAGAAGGACTAATTAACTTGTGTCTGGAATCCCAGGAGAGAGTGGAGAGAACAGAAGGAATATGACATTTAAAGGATTTGGGAAGCAGAACAGATCCCAAATAGATAAAAATACATCCATGCCTGGGCACACACAGAACCTTAAAGACAAAGATAATTCTGAAAGCAGCCAGAGAGAAAGGACAGACCACCTACAATGGGACGAAGGAATCGTAGCAGACTTCTCAATAACCACAGGATGTCAGGAGAAGAGGGTGTACGATAATACCAGTGAGGCATTTAGAGAACAAAATTCTCCACACACACTTGTGTCTTTAGTAAAAAACTGTTGTTCAGGAATGCTGGTGACAATCACCATTTGACCCAGAAGTTCCACTCCTAGGTGTACACCCAAGAGAATTGAAACCATCTGTCCTCATAAAATCTTGTGTCCATGAATGTTCATAGCAGCTAAGAACGTCTGAGAAACAGTATGTCAAAAATCAGTATGGTGTGAGTTATTTCATCTGTGATTAAGGAATTGGACCTAATCAACCTGTAGAATACTGTACCCAGCAGTCATGTGCTCCTTGGAACTTTCTCATCAGAGTTGACCACAGGCTAGACCATAAAGAAGGTCAAATAAAAAATCAAAATGGGAAAGTATTTTTAATTGACAAATTGACATCAGAACTTCTGGAATTCATAAAAAGTTGTTCTGAGGGGAAAATTTATATTTCCTTTGGATATATTCCGAGAGTGGAACTACTGGATCATGTGGTAGTTCATTTTTTAACTTTTTGAGGACCATCCAGACTTTTCCATCGTGGGCCTACCAATTTATAGTCCCACCAACAGTGCACAAGGGTTTTTCCTCTTCCTCCACATCATGACTCCAGCACCTACTATCTTTTGTCTTTTAGGTAATAGCCAGTCTAACAGGTTTGAGGTGATTTTCTCATTGTGATTTTTTATTTCATTTTCCTGATGAATAGTGATGTTGCCTTTGGGAAAATGTCTGTTCAATTCTTCTGATTTTTTAATTGGATTGTTTGTTTGTTTTGCTGTAGAGTTGTATGAGTTCCTTTTATATTTAGGATATTAACCCATTATCAGATGGATAGCTTGCAGATATTTTCTCCCATTCCATAGGTTGCATTTTTCACTTTGTTGATTATTTCTTTGGCTTTGCACAAGTTTTTTATTTTGATGTAGTCTCACTTGACTATTTTTGCTTTTGTTGCTTGTGCATGGGGTGCGATATCCACAAAATTGTTAGTAATATCAGTGTCAAGGAGCTTTTTTCCTCTTTTCTTCTAGGAATTTATATGGTCTCAGTTCTCACATTTATATCCATTTCCTTTCGGTCATCTAGTTTTTGATGTGCACGATGGTTCATAGTTACCTCTTAATGATCCTTTGTGTTTCTGTTGTATCAAGTTCATTTTTATGAGCGGTATAAAAAAAGAGTTCAGTTTTATTTTTTTGCATGTGAACATACAGTTTTTCCAGCACCCCATATATTGAAGAGACTGTCCTTTCTTCATTGAATTTTCTTTGTTAGATATTAGTGCTTATATGTATGAGTTTATTTCTGGGCTCTTGGTTTTTTTCATTGTTTTTTGAGTCTGTTTTTATGCCAGTACCATACTGTTTTGGTTATTGTTACTGTGTAATATATTGTCAGGAATTGTGACACCTCTAGCTCTGTTCTTTCTCAAGATCGCTTTGGCTCTTTGGGGTCTTTTGTGGTTCCATACAAATTTTAGGATTGTTTTCTTCTATTTAAGTGAATAATGCCATTAGAATTTTGATAGGGAACACATTGAATCTACAGACGGCTTTGGGTAGTATGGACATTTTAATAATGTTATTTCTATCCATGAACATGGGATAGCTTTCCATTTATTTTTGTCTTTAAGTTCTTTCACCAATGTCTTACAGTTTTCAGTGTACAAACCTTTTACTTCCTTGGCTAAATTTGTTCCTAAGTATTTTATTGTTTTTGACGCTGTTGTAACTGAGGTTATTTTATTTATTTCTTTTTCAGATAGTTTGTTGTTAATATATAGAAATGCAATGGATTTCTGTATATTGGTTTTATATCTTGCAACTGACTGAGTTTGTTTATTAATATTAACAGTTTGCTGGTGGAGTCCTAAGGATTTTCTCAATGTAAGATTATATCACCTACAAACAGACAGTTTTAACTTCTTCCTTGATAATTTGAATGCCTTTTCTTTTTCTTGCTTGATTGCTATGGCTAGGACTTCCAATGCTATGTTGAATAGAAATGGTGAGAATGGGCACCCTTGTCTTTTTCCTGACCTTAGAGGAAAAGTTTTCAACCTTTCACTGTTGAGTGTGATGTTGGCTGTGAACTTGTTAGATATGGCCTTTATTATGTTGAAGCGTGTTCCTTCTATACCTGTTCATTGAGAGTTTTTATTGCAAAAGGATGTTATGTTTTATCAAATGCTTTTTCTGCATCTATTGAGATGATCATATGATAGTTATCTTTTATGCTGTTAGTGTGTTGTATTACATTTATTGATTTGCATATGAAGGCTGTCTGGAAAGAAATTCAGCCATAAATGAATCTATTTTTCGTGTTACAGGCTGGATACTTTCCAGACAGCCTTCTTATGTTGAATCATTTTTATGTTCCAGGAATAAATCCAACTTGATCATAGTGTAGGGTACTTTTAATGTGTTGCTAAATTCAGTTTGCTAATATTTTATTGAGAAGTTTTACGTCTGTAATCATCAGGAATATTGACTGATAGATTTCTTATAGTGTCCTCATCTGACTTTGGTGTCAGGATAATACTGGCCTTGTACAATGAGTTTGGGAGTGTTCCCTCCTCTTCAGTTTGTTGGAAGAGTTTGAGGAAGATTGGCATTAATTCTTCTTTAAATGTTTGGCAGAACTCACCAGTGGAGCCATCTGGTGTTGGGTTTCTCTGTGTTGGGAGGTTTTTGATTTCTGTTTAATCTCCTTACTCCTTCATGGTCTTTTCCAATTTCCTATTTCTTCTTGATTCAGTCTTGTTTCTGAGAATTTTTCCATCCATTTCTTTTCGGCCATCCAGTTTTTGATGTGCACGATTGTTCATAGTTACCTCTTAACGATCCTTTGTGTTTCTGTGGTATCAATTGTAATTTCTGATTTTACTTATCTGAGTCATCTCTCTTTTATTCTTACCTAGCTAGAAGTTTGTCAGTTGTGTTTATCTTTTCAGAAACCAGCACCATGAGGTGTGTGCACATTTATAGCCTCTTGATGTATTGACCCCTTTATCATTATATAATGACTTTGTCTCGTTCCAGTTTTTTACCGAAAGTCTATTTTCTAATAAAAGTATAGCTGCCCCTGCTGTTCTTTGTTCTCCATTTGCTTTGAACATCTTTTTCATCCTTTCCTTTTGAGCCTGTGTGTGTCCTTAAAGCTGAAGTGAGTTTCTTTTTAGATAGTATACAGTCGAGTCTTGTTTTTTTATCCATTCAGCCACTTGATGCTTTTTTTTTTTATTGGAGACTTGAATGCATCCATTTACATTTAAAGTGATTATTGATAGGTAATGATGTAATAATACCATATTATTAATTGTTTTGAGATGTTTTATTGTTTCTTTGTTCCTTTCTTCCTCTCTTGCTGTCTTCCATTGTGAATTGATGATTTTCTGTAGTGGCATGCTTTGATTCCCTTTTCTTTGTCCTTTGTATATATCTTCTGTAGGTTTTTGCTTTGTGGTTACCATGGGGCATACATAAAAATGTCTTTTTCAAGATGTTAACAAATCACAAGCAAAAACCCTACAGTTTTACTCCCCTATCCCCAATTTTGTTTTTGATGTCACAGTTTACATCTTTTTATGTTGTGTATCCATTAACAAATTATTATAGCCATAGTTCTTTTTTAATACTTTTGTCCTTTAATATTTATACTAGAATTGAGTCATAAACACACCACCCTGTTAGAGTAGTAGAGTATTCCGATTTTGCCTATATACTTAACATTTTCTCAGTGTATTTTATATTTTCATGTTACTGATTAGCATCTCTTTAGCTTGAGGAACTCCTTTAGCATTTCTTGTAAGACAGGTCTAGTGGTGATGAACGTCCTCAGCTTTTATTTGTTTGGGAAAGTCTTTATCTCCTTCATTTCTGAAGGACAGCTTTGCCAGGCATTCTTTTGGCAGCTTATTTCTGTCAGCACTTTGACCCACTCTCTCCTGGCCTCCCTAGTTTCTTCTGAGACATCCACTTACAGCCTTCTGGGGGTTCCCATCTTTTTTGAGGAATTTTTTTTTCCTCTTGCTGCTTTTAAAACTCTGTCTTTGTCTTTGATTTTAGACAGTTTTATTATAATGTGCCCTATTGAAGATTGTTTTGGGTTGAAATTGGGGTGGGGGCGACCCATGAGCTTCATGAACTTGCATATCTAAATATCTCCCCAGATTTGGGAAGTTCTCAGCCCTTTTAAAGTATAAGCTTTCTGCCCCTTTCTCTTTCTCTTCTCCTTATAGGACTCACAATAACATGTAGTTTTTCCTCTTAATAGTATCCCATCATTCATGTAGGCTTTCTTCACTCTTTTTCTCTTGCTTCTCTGACTGGGTGATTCAAATGGCCCATCTTCTGGTTCACGAATTCTTCTGTTCGATCCAGTCTTCTGTTAAAGCTGTCTGTCCGATGCTTCCTTTCAGTCATTGTTTTCTGTACCTGTAGGATTTAAGGGTTTTGTTAAAAATGCTTTCTGTTTGTTTGCTTTTTTGCTTGTTTGTTTTTCGGTTAAACTTCTCATTGTGTTCATGCATTGTTTTTCTAATTTTGTATGGTTGTCTATCTGTGTTTTCTTGTAGTTTGCTGAATTCCTTTACAAGGATTAGTCTGAATTCTTTTGAGATGTTTTATATGTCTATATTTCTTAGGGTCGGTCATTGGAGTTTTATAAGTTTCCTTTTATAGTATCACATTTCCTTGATTATCCTTTTTGTTTTTTCTCATTATTTTCATTATTACTTCCTTGTGGCCTTGCGTTGGTGTCTGCACATCTGAAACAGTAGGCTTCCAGTCTTTACAGACTAACTGTGGCAGGTAAAGTCCTTAACTAGTCAGCCCATCCAGGACCCTGGGTAGCGTTCTTGGGCAGGCCGGCCTGGTTCCTGGGTTAGCCAGCGGGCAGGCCTGGTGCTTGGGTTCACAGAGTTGGGCCTGGAACCTGGGTTCAGTGGGGCAAGCCTGGCACCTGTGGGCTGGCACTGAAGTCCATGGTGAAGTTGGGTGCTTATTTCACTCTCCCTACCCCATGGGGAGGATTTCTCTCTCTCTCTCTCTCTCTCTGTTCCTCCCCCCCCCCCGCCCCGCCCTCCCTCCCTCCCTCTTTCCCTCCCTTTCTCTCTCTCTGTTCCAAGCTGCCTAGGCCCAGAGGAAGGGTGGCAGGAGTAACATGAAACTGTGTTTTCTACCCTCTTTTCTTGTCTGGGCTCCATCCAGGTACTGCAGTTTCTCACCTGGAGTCCTAAGCCCTTATGAAGACATTTTCATGTGTGGATGGTAAGTTGTTCAAATTGATGCTTCTGGGAGGAGATGAGCACCAGAAACTCCTATACTGCCATCTTGCTGAGGTCACTCTTCATAGCACCTGTCTTTTGAGAAATCTTATCTATAACTTAAAATGTTATCACAAGGAAAACTCCAAGCTCAGATGACTTCACTGTTAAGTGTTTCAAATGTTTACAGAAGAACAGCAGTCTGTTATAAACTCTTTTGCAGAACAACAACAACAACAACAAGAAATAGGCTCATGTCCCATGTGGCTTTGTGAGGCAGCATAACCTTGACATTAAAATCTGAGAAGGGTGTTTCAGAGAAAAGAAAGAGAAAAGGAGGAAGAAAGACAGAAGTTAATTACGGGCCAGCGTTACTCTTGAAAGTCCTAAGCAATCCTAAGCGGTATGAACAAGCTGGATTCCGTGATAGCGAGGGAAATAGTGGCCAAGTTGGGTTGGCTTCAGGAATGCAAGTTTTGTGTAATATCCAAAAAATTAATAAATGTAATTCACCACATCAACAGAGAAATAAACCATGTGATCATCTCAACAAATGCAGGTAAATCCTTTGTACAACTCAACACCCATTCATGAGTAAGAGAGCTTTTAACAAACTAGGGATGGGAAGGAACTTCCCTAATCTGATCAAGAAATCTGTGACATTCTTTTTAATTGTGAAATATCAAAATCTCTGTACTCCTGAAGTGGCACTGAGACGAAGCTGGTTACCCAGCATCTCTTCATGTTTGACACTGCACCACAGAACCTAGCCAGAAAAGAAGATTCAAGGCATACGGTTTGAAAAGCTGGAAGTGAAAACTGTCATTATTTGCAGATGACATGGTTATATATAAAGGAAATCCAAAGAAATCCACAGGCAGACTTTTCAAAGCATTGAGTGAATTTAGTAAGGTCATTCTCCACATGCTCAATGTACAAGAATCAATTCTATTTGTAAATACTAGAAACAAACATCACTTATAAATGTTGTCATAGCCTTACAGACACTTCAAATACATAGAAATAAATCTAACAAAGGATACTTGAGACAGAAGGCTGTAAAACATTATTGAAGGAAAGTGAAGAAAACTTAAGAAATGGAATATATAGGGTATGTTTGTGGATGGCAAGTCTCACTATTGTAAAGATGTCAGTTCTTTCCTCAGCGGTGGAGTCAGTGCAGTTCCAACCGAAATCTAAGCAGGGCTTTTTGTGGACTTATTCTAGAATGTATTTGAAAGGGCAAAGGACGAAGAATAGCAGTGGAAGACTCTAAATGACTTTGGAGGGCTGATGTGCTCCCCGAAAGCAAGGCAGGGTGGTGTTTGTGTGAGAATGAACACAGGCCCGTGGGCAGAATAAGGAGCCTGCAAACTGACCCAGACCCAGTCATGCAGGGTTTACTGATGAGTGACGCTAGACACTGCAGCTCAGTGAGGAAGGAGACTTGTCACTAAGTGGTTCTGGGTCATCGAAGTCGTCATAAAGGGAACAGTTATTAATCTCCATCTTGCAACTACACAAAAATCATTCATGGAGAAAAAAATGTGAAAGGAATACAGTAAAACTTCTAGGAGATTACAAAGGCGTTATCTTCCTGTCCTGGGAATTAGCAAACGTTTCTTAAGCTGTACAGATGTACTAACTGTAAAGGAAAAGTCTGGCAAACTGGAGTTCATTGCAGTTGAGATCGTTGGCTCATCAGAGGCAGCATTAGAAGAGGACAGAAAATCAAGCCACAGAGTGGGGTAGATATTTGCCATTATTTAGCCATTAAAGGAGTTAATGTCCAGGATATATGCTATAGTAGGTTTTTTATTACCTGTAAGGTAATAGAGACAGACAACTCCATGAGCAGATGGACCAAGCATAGCCAGCAGAAGAGGGAGTGGAGATGGAGGAGGGAAGCCATCCTGATCATTTTCAGAAATGAGGATTATAACTGTCATTCATTCATTGCTGCAGAATTACCTAATGATTAATGATTTTTGTCTCCCTATGCTCCCCATACAAGGCAAAAGATGTGGAACATGAACAGACATAAAATAAGAAAAGATCTCCAAATGGTCAATAAATATCTGAAAAGGTGCTTAGTCTCACTGGTCAAATCAAAACCCCAAGATGCCTCTAGAATCACTAAGATTTAAATGACTAATGATACTGAGGGAGGTGAACTACTGGGCCTCCTAGGTGACATGGGCAAGGTGGGATTTGACAAAACCATGGGTGACCATGAGGCGCCTTCTGCTGAAGTGAACACACGCGCACCGATGGTCCAGCAGCCGCTCCAGGCTCTGCCCAGCAGAACGTGGGCGTGTGTGCTTCAGAACACGTGTGCCAGGACAGCCCGTTTGTGAGCCCCAAAGGGCAACCCCCAGACACCCACCCCCCAGGAGAATGGGCAGCTCCTCGTGGCCAGCTCATCCCATGGACACGAGATAGCCATGGAAATGGATGGATCGCCACTTCCGCGGTCACACCGACGAGTCACCTGCGCACAGTGTAGAAGGAGACAGGACACGGTGTGATCCCGTTTATGCTGATTTCACAGACAGGCAGAGGCACGGCTGGTGTTAGAAGCCCTCCGGGGAGGAAGAGGCCGTAGTGATGGGGGGCGCGGGGCCTGACGTCGTTGTCTCTTAATCTGAGCACACTCACTCTGAGGAGTGCTGTGGTTGCACACTTGTCTCTCATTCTTCAATTAAAACGGTGGTGGTGGTGGTGGTTTAAATAAAACGCACACAGAGGAAAAAGTTTGCCACCAGCAGACTCACACTGGAAGAAGTTTTGAACACTCTGCCTTTGCCAAAGAGCAAGCGATCCCGGTGGGAGGTCTGAGATGCGGGAAGGAAAGAGCAAGAAGGGCGTCTGAAAACAGACCGAGTAAAAATCGTGTCTCAGGAGGCTTTAAATAAACAGGTGGCATTAGCATATGACGAAGGGAGTCAGAGCACGAACGCCCGGCATGGCAGAATGCTGCCGATTTGGCCTGAGGCACGGGGAGATGTCTGCCGATGGCATCGCAGCCGCCGTTTTCCACGTCATCATGGGCCCGGTTGTCCGGCCATCAGGCCGGCCTCAGGGTGCCCGGCTGTGCAGGAACTCGGCCTCACCCTTGTGCCAAGTCTGGTAGCTGTGATTTTGTGTTGCTTTTCTAGACAAAGACACCCCCCTCCCCCAGTGACGCACGTTGTAAGCCCCACCATACCTGGTTTTGTCCTCCATCTGGTCACCAACTCCCTGATTTGATTTCTCTGACAGAAAGATCACGGGAACCGGTGAGGCGGGGCCGGAGGGACTGGAAATGGGCAGGAGTCTCACTCCAGCTTGTCTCCTGTGCGCCGTCCCTCAGACCCTTCTGGTCACAAGCGGTGTCGCGCCACGGCCTAAACCCTGAGCTGACCTGAACCCTGGCGCCGGGGTCACTTTTGTGGGGAGCAAGTGTTGGCCTCTCCTGGGCAGGCCCCTGCTTCCCTCTTGGCACCACCTGTCGTGGGAAACGGACCCGGAGGGACCCCTGGAGACCCCTGCCCAGCACTTGCCTTTCCACGGGGCTGGTCTGGCTTAAACATCAGCTTCACACAGCTCTGACTGTGTCCTCCCCAGCTCTGCCCAGGTCGTTGTCCTGGCTGCTGCCGGGCCTGCTCTCTGTGAGGACCTCGGGGTGTGACCAGCCTGAGTGGGCATGGGTCAGGGTCTCTCTGTGGACTCCCAGGCTCCCGGGGTGGCCTACCTAAGTGAGGACCTCATGTTGGCCGCAGGCCCGGGGCAGCCCCAGGACCCCCCTGAGCCTCAGACCTGGCGTATCACAGCCCAGCAGCTCCCTCTTACTCGCTCCCTCCAGCCTTTGCTGCCTCTGCGATTGGGGGGTTTTCAAGAATGACCTCAGGGCAGTGGGCATAGCTGACAACAAGGAGAGCCTATGTTTGGGCTCTGTTGGAGTTTATCCACGAACCCCACAGATGGACAGGCCTGTGTCCCCAATAAAGCTTTCTTCTTATGTTTCTCTCTCCAGCCAAGACCAGCTCCCAGAGCCCCAGGGGACTCACCCGAAGGTCCGTGGAGCTCCCCGGCCCCTGCTTGGCTCAGCTGGTGCTCATTTTGCCAACAAGCCACAGAGCTGGAGCTTCCTTGTGGGGGACCACCCCTCAGTCCTCAACCAGGGGTGCTTCTTACCTTCACGGGACACTGGTCAATGTCTGGGGACATTTTGGTTTGTCACCTTGGGGAGGGGGTGCTCTTGGCACATAATGGGTGGAGGCACGACCCAGAATCTTTGGGTCCGAGTGAGGGGAAAGCAGGGATGGAGGAAGAAAGGACAGCACTGAAGGCCCTCACGTCCCCGTGAGAGCAGGTGCTCTCAGGGCCCAGCTGGCTTCCCATCACGGGGCACTCCATCCTTTCCTTGGCCAGGATGTGAGGGTGACAGCAGAGTGACATAGTAGGGCAGAGGGCAGAAGCATGTGGAGGGTGAGTCACCCTGACGTCTGCACTGGATGTCCACTGGAGGCGGGGACCTCCCATGGATGCTCAGGGTACAAGGGACACGCCTGTCCCTCTGGGTCTTGTTCAGGCCCATGGTCTGGGAAACCCTCCTTGATGACTGACTGTCCCCCCAGGATACCCTCAAAGTCCCTCCAGCCTGGGCCCTTCTCTGAGGAGAAGCCCCAGGTATCAGAGCATGTGGTGTACGGTCAGGTGCTCAGCTCGGACTGGGAGAGACGAGCAGGACCAAGGATGTGGCAGATCTGCCCCCACACTTGGGGACACGTGGACGAGATGGTAGCTCCATGCAAGGGCAAGGGGCACCCTGCAGACACACTGCCTGCTGTGGAGGAAATACAGCATGCAGCCAGCCATGACCCCTACAGCCCAGCACCTTGGCTTTCTGCAAGCCCCAGTGTGCCGTCAGAATCAGAAAGCAACACAGTCCCTCTGAGCCGCCTGTCAGGCTGCAGAGCAGAGAGTCCGTCTGTGCAGGACCGGGCTTCGCACCAGGTTGTCACCTTCACCCCGTGTCCTTTTAGTCCATGCAAGTTCCTCATCTGTCCTCATGTTCTCAGCCTCGGCACTGGATGGTTTTATAGGAAGTCTGGTGCCGCCTGGAGATGAGGTTCCAGATGGGCAGAAACGGCAGGAGGTGAAGCTGTGTTTCTCGGTGCGTCCGTGGGGGAGGGGGTAAAATTTGAATGTGTCCTGTTACAGGCCATGTAAACACTGATCGTTTAAAATTAATACGGTGTCTTCCAGGCCCCTCGAAAGTTACTTCTTTCCCTCTCGTAAATAAGTGTTTTGTAGGAAAGTACTTGAAAATTATGTAAATGTTCCATGCTTCCTCAAACTCTCACTTGCTTGTCTATTTACTTGTCTGAGTGTGAACTCATAAATTACACTTTTTTCAACAGGGTACAATCTATTGCTCTCAGTGCGCCCCGTCAAGCTGGCTTCCGAAGCATTGACGGAGCCCGGGCTCCTGGCCATCTGGTGTGTCAAGATATCCCGGGAGCATTTCGTATTTCCCCTGTCAAGACTGGAATCGGCCATCTCTCCAAGGAGTCGTGGTCACTTTTAGAGGAAGATTGTATTTAGAAACTTGAGTGCTGGGTGCTGGGGGTGTGCGGGCTCCCGCTACGGGGGTGTCCCAGCTCCAGCCCTCCCAGTGGTCAGAACCGAGTCGTGTGTGTGTGTGTGTGTGTGTGTGTGTGTGTGTGTGCACACACAGACACATGAATGCACTCGCTCACTCACGTGCTTATATCCATGTGTACCCGTCAGTGCGTTTCCCCTGCCAGCCAGTTCCAGCCTGCTCCCCTCGTCCAGCCGTCCACGTGCTCAGTCCATTGATGTACAGAGTTCTTCACTCGATCCACACCAGGATTCTGTGGTCCTGAGGAAGCATCTCTCTTAAGCCTGTAATGTGATGGAGGGAGCAACCAGGGCTGACCAGGAGACCTAGACCAGTGGCAGAACTCAGAGCAGAATTGGCTGCCGAGGTCCTCTGAACACATTTCCGACCTTAGCTGTGTTCTTTGTAAGAGCAAACGGGTGAAAAGCCTCTCGTGGCCACTGATGGGAGCATGATCCCGTGAACTGTGGCTTTAGAGTCTGCCACGCAGTTCTCGACTCCTGACTGAGGCTCGGGGTCACGGGGCAATGGCAGGAGCCCCCCAGGCTGAGGCCCAGGGAGGTGAGAAGGGAGAGTGTTTTGGCAAGACAGCTTGGACTTGGCTCCAGGGCAGCACAGCAGAGGAGAGAGCACTCCAGCCTGTGTCCAAGGGGGGCTGGGACTCCCTGTGTGCTGGGGTCATGATAGAGCCCTCTGACTCTCACCCCAGAAGGCACCCCCACACCTTCGCTGTGAGCCACCGGGCTTCCTGCTCATTGGGCTTGCCTTGGAGCAGGGATGGGGCAGAGAGAAGCAAGTCCAAATCAGAACGTCCCCTTTCTTTCCTTTGCTGCCCAAGATGCACGCTGTCTCCCGTGCCTGGATGTGGTTAATCAGAAGGACAATCACTGCTGCCTGGAGCCCATTTCCTTCGCTGGGGCACCTGGCCGAGCCCTCGGGGCCAAGTTTGTCTCCTGCTCTGAGGAGCTGTGGCCACCATTCCCTTGTCCCACGGCTGGTGCTCTGGCCTGTAGGGTCCCACCCTCCTTTCTTCCCTGGTTCGGCTGTGGAATGGCTTGGCTGGAGCCAAAAGCAAGGAGGGAAAGGCTTTCAGGGGAGTCAAGTGGCGGGGGGGCAGTATTACCGCAGGAGGGGAGGGACAGAATCATGCCACGGCCATAGGGTCCCCCTACAAACAACTTGCCTTGAAAGGAAAGGAGCTCTCCCCCACAGGGGTAAGGGGAACCCGGCACTCAGGCTTCAGGAGCAGGTCCTGACCGGTGCTGAGGCCCCTCAGGACAGGCAGTCAGCTTGCATCCCACCTTAGGGGAGTGAAGCTGATCCTCCCAAAACGCCTGCGCAGGCGGCTCAGGCCCAGCCTGTCCAGACAGACCTCCCTGCTCACCAAAGTCCTCTTTCAGCCCAAACTTTGTGGTCCCGGGCCCTTCTGTGGGAAGGAGTTCCCTACCTAACGTCTGCCACAATGATTGTAGTCTAAGAACGCCCTTTCAAGTGTCAGGGGGACCTTATTATTCTCTAGAGATGATGGTACACTAAAAGCCAGTGAACTCACACTTCGTATCAGTGAAATGTATGGTATGTGAATTATATCACAATAAAGCTGTTATTTTTTTTTAAAGGGCCTTATCCTAATTACAATAAATAAATGAATGAAAACAGCATAACTCTTAAGTTATTTTGCTATTCTTTCCATCCATCCTTTGGCCTTCCACATGGATGTAGAAGGAGGGTCCGGCGCCAGCATCATGTGCAACTTGCTGGTGAGGAAGTTATGGGGCGTCACAGCCCCGGGCGGGAAGAGGTGGGGCTAAGGCTTGTTCCATAGGTTTTGGCTTTGGCTCTTTCTGCATGCTCACCATGAGCTGACCTGTCGTGATTTAACACTGGGCCCCATCCCTGTCTAATTTGGCCGTTTTCAGGTGGATTAATGTGATTCCTTTCGTTGCTTTTCTCCGAGCCCTGTTCATTTTGACCTCTCTCTAGGACAGCACTGTGGTGGTCAGGCCTCCAAGATGACCCAATTGACCGATGCCTCTTGGTATTCATCACCTTCCTGAATTGAGTCAGGGCTGGTCTGTATGACCAACAGAACATAGCAGAGCTGACAGAGTGGACTTCTGAGGCTACGCTATAAAAGCACTGCAGCTCCGCCTTGGTCTCCTGGGTGCTCACTGTGAGGGAAGCCACAGCCATCGAGCTGTGACACTCACATACAGAGGGCCACTTGGAGAGGCACCAAGATCTCTGGCCACAGCACCAACTCGCCAGCCATGTGAGGAGCTACCTTGGAAGTGATCCTCCCACCCAGCCAAGCCCTCCAGTGAGGCCACAGCCCCAGCAACATCGGACCACAACTGCATAAGGGACCCCAGCAGGCATGTCCGTCAAGCCCTTGGAGGGGAAATGGGGTCCTGGCTACAGTTCAGCGACACTGTTGCTGCAGTAATGTGGAGAGCAGAACCCGCACCTAGTGAACTGAGTGGTGAGGCTGCCAGATGTGGAAGGAGAACGTGGAAGCTGGCTCCTTCTAGCTACTTACCATCAAACGAGAGGGGGTCAGATAAGCCAGCGGACGGACTGTGCAACAGAAAGCGGGGCAGGGGTTCCCCGGCGGAGTAGAGGCTGGGCTTCGGTGCTCTCACCACCGTGGCCTGGGTTCGATCCCTGCTCAGGGAACCGACCAGGAAAAAAAACAAAACAAAACAAAACAAGAAAGGGGGCAACCTTCTGGTTTGAAAAGAGTAGTTTTTTTTTCTCATTCCCAGATTCAGTGGCAAACAATGCTAAACCTAAGAAATGGAAGGAACGGGGGTCATGTGGGGATACGGGACAGACCGTGGGCCAGCTTCCGAGATGGCCGCAGTGATTCTCACCTCCCGGTGTTCAAGCCCTTGTGCCCTCCCCTCCCACACTGAACCAGGGCTGGTCCTGCGTGGTCAATGTAATGTGATGGAAGCGACAGTATGTGACTTCCTCTTGAGGCTAGATTACAAAAGGATTACAGCTGCCACCGTGGTCCACTGGACCACGTGCTCTTGGAGAAGCCAGCTGCCATGCCGTGAAGTCGTCCCTCAAGCAGGTGTGTCGAGGGGAGCTGAGGCCCCCAGCCAACAGCAGCTTGCCAGCTAGTTGTGTGAGGAGCCACCCCGGAAGTGATCCTCGGGCCCCAGTCCAGCCTGCAAGTGAGACCAAAGTCCCAGCTGACATAAGACCACAACTAACTGCGTGACATAGCCCAAGTGAAAAGTGCCCAGCCGAGCCCTCCCCACGGTCCTGGCCAACAGAAAGCGTGAGACGTTTAAGGGATTCTGCTGTTTTAAGCCCCCAAGTTTTGGGGTGGTTTGTTATGCAGCAGATTACTGAAACAAGTACCCAGACCTGCACAGAATATATTCATAGAAGTGGGAATGCACCGCATTTTGGAAAAGGGACAGGCAATACCCTGTTTTTCTTCCCCCCGGACACGGGTTTGTGATCCTGGGGTCATTGCACTCAGCATCAGGTACCTTTGAAGTCCAACTTCCAACCAGTTTGGAGTGTCCACACCAACATCCTAGACACAGGGGAGGCTTTCTCATAGCTTTGGGCATTTAACCCTTTCACTGCATTGACTCCAAGTTGTTCTTGTTTTCAAAATGTGCCAAAAAGCCACAAAAAAATAAAAAATTGATATTTTGACTATTTTATGCATTTAATAACACTTTGAGCTGCTTTGTATATAAATGACATTTTTATTTTCAATTTTTGTTAGATGGCAATAAATGTACCATTATATTGAATTTTACCCCCCAAAATACTCAAACTATACCAAGTGGCATCAATTAGATTTAAATATAGATAAATTAGAATCTAATAGCATTGATGACATAAACATTTATTACAAAATGTTACACAATATGGCATACAACACTTCTTTGTCGTTGATAGTGCAAGCCACAGGAAAACATATTTAAAAATCTTATAAATGGAGAAGTAGAGGGACGAGTTTTTTTGAGCTCATGGGGTAAACTCAAATGCTGGAAATATTCGTTCAGATGTACCTGAGCATCGCAGCAGAAGGGTCAAACAGGTCAGCCACCTGCCACCCTGGCTTCCTGACAACCAGCTTAGCACTTTCACCTCTTGGTTCTCAACCCCTCCCCAAAGGTGGGCCTGCTGCTCTGTGTTAGCCCCACAAAGGCATACGCTCTTCTCAAAGGCTCGCCCAGCCCTGTGGGCAAACCCGAGGCGCTCACCCTCGCCCGCGCGGCGGGAACAGCGCTGACTCCCGCCCCAGCCCTGGCGGGTTCCGTCTGCAGTTTGCCCGGGCCCCAGAGGGTCAAAACCTGCCCAGGAGTCTAAGGTACAGCCACGCTTGACACCACTGGCTTAAATCCACCAGACTTATGCCTGGAAAGGTTTTTCCAGGCCTTGTTTACAAAATAGAGCTCTTGGTTAGAAAGCAGTCCACAATTTAGGAAATTGTTTTTCTGGAAACGGTGGTCTAACCTGAAATGGTTTATGTTTAATCACATTTTGCCACAGGAAAACGCGTCACGGTGCTGCCAAGGGCAGGGTGCCCAGCCTGGCTTTTTAAATGGAAATGGCCACAAACCCCATAGTTAACTGATTGTGTACCTGCCTTGCACACAGTGTCCCATCGGTACAGAAGACTATCTGAAAGGAAGCACAGGAGAGAAATCCACATTTTATTAACTCCTGAGGCTCAGACAGTAGGTTCTGGGGACTCGGAGAATGCTTCCGTCGTGTGACAGAACCAGTACAAGGTCTCACATACAGAAAGAGATCTGTTTTGAGGAATTGGCTCCCACAGCTGTGGGCCTGGCATGTTCTGAAGTCCAATGGGGCAGGGCTGGAAACCTCCAGGGGCTAACGCTGCGGCCCAGGGACAGAATTCCTCCTTCCTCACAGAAACCTCAGTTTTTCCCCAAAAGCCTTTCAGTGGAGCAGATGAGGCCCGCCACACGATGGAGCATGATGGCCTCCTTTACCTGCAACCTGGCTGCAGAAGTTAGCCATGTCCACAAATCCCTTCACGGCAACACCCAGGCCAGCGTTTGAGCGAACCACTGCAATGACAGCACGGCCGCGCCAGCACATAGACCCAACCAGGCCAGGCCTCAAACGTCCCTCCTGCCCCTTCCCCCAAAGACGGGCCTTCTTCGGTCACCGCCTTGAAACACAGACCCTGTTGCAATCCTCTGCCAGAACACGCCGCTCTCAGGCACTGCTGGCATTTCTGTGTGCCTGGGGGTCATCTATACCCACCACAGTGCGAGCTGCTGCGAGTGGGAAAGGTGTCATTCACAGCAGAGTCCCCAGTGCTCACACGGCCCCTGGTGCACAGGAAGCACTAAAAAATCTTCGTTGAAGACATGGAGTATGTTGCCCAGCAGATGCTGTGATGGTGACACTCAGGACGACTGGGATGCCCACTGTGAGGCCACTGTGCAGAGTGGCAACACCTAGACAAGCCCTGAAGGGGAACCACTGGGTCCGATTCAGCTTCTTTCCCACTCGGCCCCATGGGCCGGCATTTCCCACCTCTCAGGATAGCCACGGGCTTTGGTGTTAGACAGGTTCAAGTCCCAGCCCTGCCACCTGTTAGCTGGGTGACTTGGGCAAGTCACTTAACCTCTCTGAGCCTCCCTGTTCCCTTCTGTGAGTTGGGCACAGTAGTACTGGCATCCCCCTGGGTTGTTGGGAGGAAGAGGGTGATAACGGGTGGGGCCGCTGCGGGGTGGGG